>QEOT01124031.1:98946-127343 GCA_003123785.1 Pterocarya stenoptera
AAAAAAAAAAAAAAAAAAAAAAAAAGATTTCATCAAGTAAAAAGCTTCACATAAGGAACATACAACATAATTAGAAACATAATTAAATCATTGCAAGTACCTATGTGATGAACATTTTGTTCTAACATGCCATTCTTGTTTACAAATGCTACACCATCACTTATTTGTTGGCACATTTTCTTTTGGATTCTTTTGTCGTAATGCTTTGGTCTTCCTTGAGAAACAATGATTGAGGGATCTTGCAATGAAAAGTTTGACACTATTTGGCTCTGGACCGCATGTCCCTCCATGTTATTTATTGCATCATCATCATCATCACCCATCAAGAGAAGCTTTTGATGAAAAGTCTCAATGCTCCCTGAAACATGCTCGTATTTCTTAATAGAAAGTGACCCCATCTCAGCAACTATATAATATTGTCTTATCAAACGATGTTTCTTCTCAAATACAGTTGGGATTGTCTCCAATGGCCCCTCATCGACACATATCTCATGTACCATGCGACTCTTTGTATTGATCGTCCACCTCTCTAGCACATATGATTGCAGTACAAGATTCAAAATATTGTTTGTTAGTAAAACTTGTTGGATGTGCCTAGGGGTGAACAAAATGACCACAAACCCGACTCGTCCAATTTTCTGACCCAACCTGACCTAAAAACTCGACCCGTTTTGGCAAAAAAAAAAAAAAAGGTATCAAAATTGGCCGAACCGTTTTCTTTTTCCCACGGGTATTACCCGTTACCTGTTTTAAAAACTCAAAAGCCCTATCACGTCAAAACTCTAAAACCCTTAGTCCCTCTCTCACGTAAAAACTCAGAAGCTCTTCTTCAGTTCTCTCACTCTCGCAACTCTAGCTCACTCTCGCAACTCACTCTCTCTCGCAAGTCGGAGCTCTCACTCTACAAGCATCGAAAAACTGGTTTCGAAGGTAAAGATAGTTGGGTCTTTTTGTGGGTTTTGTTCTGATGTGGGATTTTTGGGTGTTTTTGTGGGTGTTTTTATTCTGATGTGGGATTTTTGGTTTCTGTGGGACTTAATATGTTTCTTACGGTATGTGACTTTCAAAATCTGAAATGGCTGCTCTAATAAGTACTGCCCAAATGGCTGCTGGGATTTTTGTTCTGATTTTTGGGTGTTTCTTGTTTAAAAAATAGCAGTTTTTCAGAACAATTATAGGACTGTAACAGTTTTAAGAACAATTATAGGACTGTAACAGTTTTAAGACAGTATTAAATTTATGTTGTTGGTGGCCAAAATTAAAGTCGATAATGGAATAAAAATACATATAGATCAGGAAGATGTTAAGAATTGAATTGGGTTTGGGTTTAAGTACTGGAGAGCAACATAATTCAATATATATTTTATTTTACTCTTCCTCTATTAAAAATCTTTCTTGATGGTTTAATTTTTTATTGGAATTTTCTGTTTTGATGGTTGGTTGCTTCCCAAGATGTGTGTTTGATCTTCCTTTGTTTTATATTGCAGTTGAATGCTATGGAACATAGTGCTGCTATGCCTTCATCTGGGTCTGAATCAATACCCAATGTGATTCATTTGGATAGCACTCTGCCTCCAACTTTGGATAGCTTTCTCCCAACAACTAGTCCTCAAGCTCGCCCTCATATCACAAGAAGACGAGGCAGATCAGATGTATGGCAACACTTTACAAGGATTGAGAATGTCGAGGATCCCAATGAACCCAAAGCCACGTGCGATTATTGTGGTAAGGCTTTGTTATGTCATCCTAAAAAACAAGGTACTTCATCCTTGAAGTACCATAATCAGACATGTAAAGTCTTTAATACTAGTGGAGTTGGAAGGGATAACCCTCAATAAAAAACGATCTGGACTAGGAAGACAGGGGTGGATGGTACAACTAGCAGTCCTAATGTTGGACTTGCCAAGTACAATGAATAGAAAATACGATCGGTAGTAGCTAAAATGATTATCATGGATGAGCTACCATTTAGATTTGTAGAAAAACAAGGTCTTAAAGACTTTATGGCCGTAGTTGAGCCTAGATTTCCAATCCCCTCTCGCATTACTATTATTGCAGATTGTATGAAGATGTACATGTTAGAAAAAGATAAGTTGAAGAATATGTTCATGGCATCCGATTATAAGATTTGCATCACTACTGATATGTGGACATCAATTCAAAATCCTAACTATATGTGCATAATAGCTCATTTTATTGATGATGATTGGATCTTGGATAAGAGAATTATAGATTTTAAGAAAGTTCCTGATCACAAAGGGATAACAATAGGAAAAGCGATTGAGTCATCTGTACTTGGATGAGGCATAAAGAAGATATTTACAATAACAGTCGACAATGCATCGTCTAATACTACGGCCATCGATTATTTGAGGAAAATTGCCAAACTTAGAGATTGTATGGTATTAGACAATGGACTTATGCATATAAGATGTTATGCATATATCTTGAATCTCTATGTCCAAGATGGATTGAAAGAAATTGATAAATCAATTGTCAAGATTCGAAATGCAGTTAAATATGTGAAGTCGTCCCCTACAAGATTTAATAAGTTCAAGTCATGCGCAGAGAAACAAAATATTTTGTGTGGTGAGCCTCTTTTTCTTGATGTTCTAACTAGGTGGAACTCAACATATCTAATGTTGAGTGTGGCTCTCAAATATTATGCAGCGTTTGAGGTGATGCAAGATGAAGACAATGAGTGTGTCCCATATTTACGTGAGGTTGGACAAGGAATACAAACTTTACATAATTGGGAAACCATCAAGGTATTTGAACAATTTTTGAAGCTTTTATATGATACGACTTTGCTGGTTTCAGGCTCAGTTTATGCAACTTCAAATTTATTCATTGGAGAAATATTTACAATCTATAATCATTTGAAAAAATTTTCTATGAGTAAAAGTAATATATTGAAGACCATATTGGAGAGGATGTTATTGAAATATGACAAGTATTGGGGGGATTTTGAAAAATTTAACAAAATGTTGTTTATTGCATCTATGCTTGATCCGCGCTTCAAGTTGGAAGTTTTGAAGCTTTGTTTTAGAAATATTCTTTGGAATGAGTGAGCCTCTGAATTTGTTGATTGGTTAAAGAGGATGATTGAGTGGATGTATAAACAATATTCAAAATCCAGTGTAGGTTCAAGTAGGGGCCAATCAAGTATTGGTGAGACCCAAATCAACACTTCTTATGATATTGTGAATATTGTATTAAGTATGTTTGAAAGATATCAAGCATCAAAAGGTGTTGTAGAGTCTAAATCTGAATTGGATAAGTATTTCATAGAAAGTGTTGAAGGATCAGCACCCGACTTTGATATAATATTATGGTGGAAGGTGAACTCAATCAGATATCCGATCCTTGCCAAAATGGCTCGAGATGTGTTAGCTATTCTCATATCTACTGTTGCTTTTGAGTCGGCATTTAGTGTTGGAAGTCGTGTCTTAGATTCATTTCGTAGCTCATTGGCCCCTACAACAGTTGAATCTCTTATCGGCACACAAAACTGGTTAATGACTCCCTCCATTAATTATGATTCCCAAGATGTAATGGAAGATGCTGAAAGCTACAAGTTCGAAACCGGTAAGTTTAATTAATTATATGTTTTCTTATAGTCATTTCAATTAATTATATGTTTAACATAATTTTGTATTTCATGTAGAGATAACTTTGAAGAATATTTTGAATGAGGCCGATTGAAGATTACAACAAGGCCACAACTACAAGTCCATGTATCTTATATTCGCTATTGTATTTTCACTGCATGGTGAATCAAATCGAAGAAAACATGTTGGAAGTACAATATGACACTGTGTTGCAACAATATCCATCTTATGCTTTTTAAAGCAAAATGACAACGTTACATGTCTTTTTCATATTGCGATTGAAAAGGCCACAATTTTATGTCATTTCCAGGGCCTGGCCTATCTGAATTTCTTTTTTATTTGGATCAAATTGATTTCTTTTGAATGTGTTGATACTTTCATTTTTGTCACTAGAAATCCACTTATGATATTCTAATTTGGCATATATTACTTGTTAGAAAAAATGAGAACTAAGAGGTGGTTTTTCAAATATTCTAACTTGTCAGCAAAAATGATATTCTAACTTGGCATATTAAACAATTTAACTTTTTCAAATATCAAAACAATAATAATATTAAAAAATATTATTCTAAAAATATTATTTTCTACTATTTACAAATCATTTTAACTCATCTCTAAATCGAAACGACCCATAAAAATAAAAAGCATTCTAAGCTATTACATATATAAATTTTTATATAAAACTTTTAATTATTCATTTCCCTTGCATATGCGGGCGGATCGATGACTACTTCAAGGTATTCTTCCTATTGTTTCAACTGAAGCAAAAGAATATTAATTTACAAGATTCCAAATAAAATTACACAAACTAGAAGTAGTCGTCAGAAATGGTATTTTGTATAGAATGGTAATCAGAAATTTCTAGTATATATATAAAACAATAGAAGGACAAAAAAGAAAAAAAAAAAAAGGGGTCGGAATACCCGATTTCCGAAACCACTGTCGGGTTAGGTAATCGGTTAAAAAGCTAAACGGTATAGGAGCTTATCGGATCGGGTCAGAAGTGTCACTATTGGGTCGGGTCGGGTTAGATCAATAATCCTAGATGTGCCGGCATAGAAAGCCAATAAATTCAAACTTAAGACATGTGCAAGATACAACATTTTTAACATTCTCAAGTGTTACTTCATATGCTGGCTTTTTTCTCCCAGGAATGGTCACCAAATAAATCTTCTTTCCATCTTCCTCATGTGTTTGGTGTGCCTGGAATTGCTGGCTACAAATTAACTCTTCTTGAAAGATCAAAAAAGATTTTCTTGTATAGAGCTTGGCCACTTCCTCTTCAATACTGTAAAAAGTTTTCATAATTGGCCTTGATGCTTTTGTCTTCACATCTTTCTCTTTCTTACTTAGATAATGGGCATTCAAAGCTTTATCATATTGATGGACGAAGTCACTTACCATCGTACTTTAATGAACATAGTCTTTACAAAACTTGTTCATACTCTCACTTCGTTGAGTTGTGGACATTCTAGCGCAAAATATAGATCTTAAGTAAGCAGGCACCCATTTTTCTCTCTTGACATAAATAGTTTGCAACCAACTATTTTCTTCCAACTTTTACTTCACTAACATTTCAGTCCACTCCAACTCAAACTCCTCAATAGTTACCGTGTCATGAATACAATGGTTAAAATCATATTTAAATTGTGGAAATCTATTATAAACATGAGCTAGATGTTTAGAGACTGTTTATAAGCACAATTTGTGAGTTGTATTAGGCAGTACCTTCATGATGGCCTTAGCCATTGGCTTGTCATTATTAGTTAATATTGTTGAGGGAACACGACCAAGCATCGCTTCCTGCCATGTTTTCAATAACTATGTGTAAGACTTGGCTGTCTCATTTATCAATAATGCACATCCAAACAACACAGATTAATGATGATGGTTAACTCCAGTGAATGGAGCAAAGGGCATCTTGTAGCGATTTGTTAGGTACGTAGTAGCAAACATAACGACGTCCCCAAAATATTGATATGCAGCTCTTGATCTACCATCTGCCCAAAAGTAATTTCCCATCAACCCATTTGCATCAACTTGGATCGAATATACAAAGTTTGGATTATTACGTTCACTTTCCAAAAAGTACTCATATAACTTTTTTACGTCTCCCTCTTCAAGAACATGCTTCCTTCGATTGCCCAAATAATTCTGAATGTCCTTAGGAATGCAACCAATATTATAATCACCACTGTGCTCCTTACTCAACACGGATATTATTTTCCTTATTGGTATCCCCAACTCATTTATCGTGTCTATTAAATTTTTTTGCGCCCCACTCTCCCGTCTATGCTCACGAAGCAAACTTGTCCGTGTTAACAGCTCATGTGTCCTAGGTGTTAACAGCTTATGATTATATTGGAGTACAAACTTGGACACAACCCATTTGTCTCCATTCTTCTTTATTGTCATCATCGCCTTACAACCACACCTTGTTTCCGGAGCCTCGGGTCTTGCTCTCTCTTTAAGTTTAAGATTATACCGACGGAATCATTCTCTTGAACACACATACTCTACACCAATTAATGATTTGTCTATGCCTGGCAATCGAGTATGATTTGTTCGAATGCTAAAACTAGTTCACCTGGAGAAGGCTTTATAGCAACTAAGTGCATCTTCTACATCGTCAAATTCTAGCCCCACATACGGCTCCACATATGAAGATGACATTGTATGGCCTTCCTTGGGCATGTTCATATCAAGTTCAACCTCACCATCCTCTTCAATCATCTCAACTTCATTGGCACGAGAATTAGAATTGTCTAAAATCTCAACATGATCTCTTGATGTACTCATCATTCACTCAACCTGATATTTTACACGGCAACGATAGCTTAATAGACAATCAAATAAAAGAACTTTCATCAACTATAACATATACCCAAACATTATCAAACTAATAACATGCTTATTTATGGTTGAAACACATTTTTGGCGATAAGTTCTAGCCCTTGAAAAATATTATGAGTAATATACAAAAACAAATAATTAGGTGATTCTAGGCATTTAAAATCCCAACTACTGGGGATGCAAAATATTATAAGTCAATGCACTCAATGCAAGAATGATATGATAAGTTGTAACGCCCGTTCTTGGGGTGGACCGTTTTAAGAAAATATTTTAGAAAATACGACGGGAATTACCGTTCAATTTAAAACCTTTTACAGTCCTTCCCAGGGTGCAAGACTCTACGTTATAAAATAAAAAGTGCTTTTCTTTTAAAAGGATTTTAGAGTGGGAAATAAAATTCTTTAAAATAAAAAGATTTTTTTGTACGTTTAAAACCTTCATGCCTAGACCTTTGTGCTCTTTCCCTTTGGCTGTGTCTCTCCTGTGCGTACTGCCCATTTAGCTTCGTGTGGGGGGAGGGGCACACATAAAAACTAAAATGAGTCGAATACTCAGTACGCGTTATTTCATACCGTTAAAATATAGCAACGTAGGTTTTCATTCATGCATTCATCATTCATACATACTATACATATATGCATACATGCTTTCATTAAAAACATCAGTGAACGGGGGTTTTACCTTAAAAATTATTTTCTTTTCTTTAAAACATTCCCCCGTCACTAACTTCATTTCTTGAAGAATGCAGTGCATTCATACATACAATTACTTCACTTTTCTTTTCACTTTCATAGGCCGGTATACGTCGTTATGCCCCGCTTGCTGGGGTTAGCAGCCTTTTGGGCCGATGGATTCGCCCGTGGCCACGGGTTGGAATCCTTTTCCGTTAGGATGCAGCACTGAGTGCACTACCAGATACTATTGCCCGGCATTGCAATCTGCCCATTCATTCATTGGGTACCTCTTTCCTTTCATTCATATGGCCATTACGTAGTTTCATACATTCATTTATGCCACATGCCATTCATTCATTCATTTCATTCATGTCAACTCTAAAGAGCTGAGGTTTTCATTCATTCATTTGCATGGGCATGAGCATTCATTTCTTTTCTTTTCATTTCATTTCATATTTTCCTGAGAAAAACATCTTTTCATGGGAAAACATTCTTTTCGTTTAAAAGCATGGCTTAAACGTCATCTTTCATGGCATCATTCAAAACATCAGTTCGTAGGGACATTTTAACATCAGTTCTCAGGGACCAGTTTTAAAACACTTTCTTCGCGTCACTTAAAGTATCGGTCTGAAACTCGGGGCACGGGCCTCGAAGCTTCCTTTCTTTTCTTTAGAAAATACGTACAATAGTTACGTCGTATAGTCATCCATTCACATGCATACAATTAATACTTTTGGGTGCGTAAAAAGGGGCTTTCATAGAGGGGCTGTACATACTTATACTTTTCAATACTTAGCATGCTTTCTTTAAAAATATCTTTCGTGTCCTTTTCGTAAAGCATCTTTCATGGATTAAACGTTTCTCTTTCTTTTTCTTACATACTTTTAGAAAACTCTAGAAGAGCATGGACGTAACACTTACCTGGACTCCATGCTACTTTCATACCATGCAGTCCATTCATGCGCGTGTCAAATGCCAACCTACATGCATACATAACCTTAATGTTAATCTTTATCTAGTGCATAAGCAAGTGAACTAGAAATAGAGCTATGCTTTATTTAGAACGCTCTCCTTCTATCCCGTGCTCTTTCACGTTCCTTACTATGATAAAACCCTTGGAGACCCATTACGGTCTCTACTTCTTTTAACCTTGACGTTCTACTTCGAGTGCTTACTCGTTAGGGTGAATCTATGATTCACGTTAGGATTAAGGCACTAAGACCTCTGTCTCATTCTTCTCATTAACCACGACGCATGACTTAGACTAACTAAGTCATGCATCACATTCTTAGAGAGTACCTTCGTCATTACCCTCATGTATCTTAGCTCACTCTACTTCTCATGATCATCCATTCACATCACACCGCTCTAAGCCACTATGAGGCTTGAGCACTGTGTAACCATGCTTAGGACAGATTACCCTCTATATATGGTGAATCCGTCTGGCACGTGTGTCTAACCAGACAACACACGAACCTTACTCCTTCATCACTTAAGAACATCATTTAATACATTGGTCACAGGCTCGTATGGCAAACGCCATACTCTGTTACCAACATTCTCATAACCCGGCTAGCACGACCCTTCATGCTAGCCGTACCTCATGACAGTTCATCCCAACACTTGACACGATGGGACTCTTTCCATGAATACACCTTACGTCACGCCACATAGCTCAAGACTAAATCCCAAGCTATACCGTGACCCTGTCACGTCACCTCACATACGTCCTAGCTCATCACAGCACAGTTTCATGATTGACCACGTCACTTCATGACGTTGCCCAATCATGCTTCAGCTGGACTGCTTTGATACTTCTTGCCACTTAGCACATACTCCTGGCTATAAGCCAATCACATGGCGACACTCGTAACCTTGGACTACAGGCCATATCTCACACTATTTCGGGAAACTGTTCCATAGTTCCCGACACCTTACATCAACTCTTCGCCCATCAACTACGCAATCACTCTTATCTTCATGACACGCCATACGGTATATTGCTGCACCTCATGGAGTACACTCCTCACGTACTCCCTTCACGGACTACGCCACATCACCACTATGGCACACGCCATATGGTGCGTCACTCCACTATAATGGAGTACACTCCACGTGTACTCCCTTCACAAAACCACGCCACATCACCATTATGGCACACACACCATATGTTGTATCACTTCACTACAATGGAGTACACTCTACGTGTACTCCTATTCACAATACTCTGCCACGTCACCGCTATGGCATACACGCCATAGGTGCGTCGTCTCTTAACACGGAGTACACTCCATTCATGACGCTCCGCCATATCACTAATACGGCACACACGTCATACTGTGCATCGTTTCCCAACATGGAGTACACTCCACGTGTACTCCGTTCACGATACTACACCAACGTCACCGCTATGGCATACATGCCAAACGGTGCATCGTCTCTCCATATAGAGTACACTCCTCGCGTACTCCATACACAGCACTACGCCACGTCACCGCTATGGCACACACGCCATACGGTGCCTCGTCTCACTACACAGAGTACACTCCACGTGGACTCCTTACACAGCACTAGGCCACGCCACTACTATTGCACATACGCTACCACCACACTTCACAGCACACTTCCCAACTACGCCCAACACTTCACCACATCACGTCACATCGCCACTACACAACGAATCCTATAATACTAACAGCACAGTCCACAACCTAGTCAATTAGCTAGCATCTAACATTTAATATAAAAAAGCGAGGGATAGAGAATTATACCATCGACAGATAACCCGTGCGTTGCTCGTTGATCGTCACCGTGGATAACGCCGAAGGAACATACAGGGTGGCTACACCGCGTACAGTGGCTGTTTAGGTGTTTGGATAGCTAGGCGTGGTCTTGGAAAGGCCTAAGGTGGCCTTGATGGTGCTAGAAAGGGGACGTATCGTGGCGGATCTCGCAGTGTACAGTGGCGGTCAGTCACGCGTAGCGACTGTCCATCACGTGCAGTGATTACCCACCACATAAAGTGGTGGTTTAGGCTTGGTCTAGGCTAGAGGAGGTTGCTGGTGGGGCCGTGGAGGCTCGATGGTGGTCGGCACGGTGGTCCGTGGTGGCTGGCCGTACACTGTGAGGGAGGAAAAGCCGTGGGAGAGTGAGAGAGAGTGTGGAGCCGTGGGTGGCAGATCGGGGCCATGGGTGGTCCGGTTGGCTTCGTGGTGGCCTGAAGATGCCGGAGAGGCTGGTCACTTGCCGTGGGTGGCGGCGTACGGCGGTGGAGGAGGGGAAAACCGTGCGGTGGAGAGGGGGACACCGAGAGGTGGAGTAGAGGCCTATTGGCCGTTGGTTCATGGGAGGAGGAAGGGGGAGACCTGAGGAGTCTCATGGTAGTGTCCGGTGGCCGAGGGAGTGGTGGCCCCGGAGAACGGCTCACGGTGGCGCTGTGGCTACTAAGCCCGTTCGGGCTTGCACCACTGCGGGAGGAGGAGGAGAGAGCGTGGGAGGAAGAGGCCGGCATGGGGAGACTCGCCAGAGGGAGAGGAGTTCGCTGGTGGTGGAGGTGAGGCACACCAGCGCACGGCGGCGCTGGGCTGGGCTGTGGAGCATTCGGCAAGGGGGGGCTTGCGTATCACGTACGCCGAGAGGGAGAAAGAGAGGAGAGAGAGAGGGGAGGAAAAAGTGAGGGAGAAGAGAGAGAGGGCTGGGGTTTATACTAAAATCCGTTCTCTATGGGTCTATAAAATGGTCTACGATGACCTTTAGACGATAATTTAAAAACGAATAAACGTTTATTTAATTAAAAGCACTAAGAGGGATAAAGATAGAATATTATTTAAAATAATATTCCTTCATTATTTATAAAATGATGAAGTCTTACTTAAAATATTTAAAAGAGTAAAACTATTAATTTAATTAAAGATTCTATCATTATTTAGATCACATAATATTTTAAATAACTGGAATCATTTATATAAAATGATTCCCATAATTATAATATTTTTAGAGCTCTTCAAAGATGTTATAATTGAGTTATTTAAAATATTCTTTAATTAAATAATAATAGGAATCTTCCATTTAAAATACACATAACTTTAAAATATAAGATAACTTTTAGAAATCACGTAGTATCTTTAAAAACAAGCCATCGAGGTCTGGCACGCATAATGGGGCACTTAGACACTAGAGAGGAGGAGCGGGCTGTCACATCTGACGTAATTGCTTACGTCAGAAGAAGGAAGGAAGGAGCAGGGTGTTACATAAGTCCAACTTCTAGCTAGTTAACAAATTATCTTTCTTTCCCAACATTAACAATCTGGGAAAATAACCTGTTAAAACAACAATTTGGCAAGAATTTCAAAAATAAAGCCCAGGAAAGAGGGGAATCTGGTGGAAATTTTTTTTAACAATTTGGCAACATTTGGGAAACAAACCTATTAAAGTACGACTTGTTTCAATAATTTCAACAATTTGGCAACATTACGTCTAAAATCCCAACTAACTGTATGTAAGCTCATATAAAGCCATGAACATTTCAAAAAAATTTTAAAAACACGAACATGAGGACCAATGAAAATTAATAGTCGTCGGGTTTGAAGACGTGGTGGGCTAAACACTTTCCTAAACAGAGTTTACCTTCCGCAAGAATTTGAAGATGAGTGCAGGTGGTGGGCGTCGCGTCGAGTGGGCGTTTCGGCGTGAGTTTGTGAGTTGTGGAGAGAGGTGATTTTTCTGAGAAGCAAAACGATGTGCAGAGATGGGGGAGGGAAGGGAAGAAAAAAGCCGGATCTGCATGCATGTGAGTTCATAAAAGTTTTTCCTAGAGTGCCTACATGCCATCCATCTATTGGCTTAGTGCAAAAATGGGTTTGATACCCTCCGTGTGGAAGCTTTTCCCTTTTTTATTATATTTTATGTGAGAATTTGTAAAAGTTGTAATGATGAAATAAAATATATGAAACCCTTTCCGAATCCAAACAGGACCAAAAATGTAAAATGGTCTTAAAAGGTGTGTGAAACCATATCCAGCCAAGACACAAGTGTTGGATGGCCGGAAAACTCATTACAAGCAAAACTTTGAGAGTAGTTAATGACATTAATTTTGAGTAATTGATCACTTGATTATTTTTAGGTATTGTTCGTGCAAGCAAACTTACTGCCGTTTACTACGTTTGTGGTTTCCTAGATAAGCAAAACGTTGTCCGTGCTTTGTGAGTATTGAGATCACCCATCTAGAATTGTTTTGGATACATCTAAACTAGGGATAGCAATATGTGACACTATCCATTAACCCAACACGAACACAACATGCTAAAAGCGAGTTAGGGTTTAGCCTTAACGAGTTGACCCGTTAAGACACGATTGCTTAACGGGTCAGTCTATTTTGACCCGTTATAACCCGTTATGACCTGTTAAGAAAGTTAAAGTTACAATTATACCCTTATACCTAAAAATAAAATTGTTGGAATTTTAATTTCAATATTTTTATTGTTTGGATTGTAATTTTGGACTTTTAGTTTGTTTTATATTTTCTACAGATATTGTACCTTTAATATTTATATAAAATTATGCTAAATTTACCTAGGTCAAACAGGTTAATTTCATGTCTGTTCAACCCATTTACATAAATGGGTTAAAATGAGTTGACACAACATGACCTGTTATGTTAATGGGTCGTGTTAAGGTTTGAAATTTTGACACGATAAACATAACGGGTCGGGCTGGGGTTGACTCATATAATATAATATACATGTCTTGACACGACATGAATATGACCCGTTAACACGATTTCACACTCCTAAATTCTAAACATCCTTAATTTCCTTCTCTGAAGCTCTGACCAAAACAAATTAATAATACTGATATGTAATATTACTCGCATTCTATGACTAGAATAATTATTATGTCGAAGCCATCAATTTCTAGATTTGGCCAAACTCTTGGCAAGAGAGGTTTCAGAGTCCAAGATAGTAACAAAACATTGAAATATAACTATTCTACAACTTTTACACGGTTTTTGGATATAATTTAATATTATTTAACTTGATAGACATAAATTTAAAAAATAGTAATAATTTAATAAAAAGTTTCGTAAAAATTATAAAATAGTTGTGTCTCAGTGCAAACATTCATAAAAAGGGTTTGCGAGGTCCAATTTTTCAAAAAAATAAAATAAAAATGAATGTGTCTATTGTGGGCATATTTCGTATTCCTGGGAACGTCTTTAGTAACCTGCAACCATAGGGTAAAGGTGACTTAGGGTGGTGAGGGACACCTTCGATGCCTAAGTAAGCGATACTGGAATGTGTAGTTGCTTCCAAAACTTCTTTTCAAGTCAATTCTTTTAGTACCTACCTGGATCTTTATTTATATGAGAGGAGTGTTATTGTTTTGTGAGGTTTGCCTTTCGGCATGATTCCCTATGATCCTTCTGTGGATGCAGAATGTTAAGTCTTTAACGTTTCTTGTGCAAGAGAGCCACCCATATATTGGAGACATTAATCTAGTGGGCAAATATTGTGGGCAAGTATCATGTTAGGGGTAATTGACACCCCTCATTGCCTGTTTCCTCATTAAGTCTCTATTAATGACAGCTATTTTTTTAATTCTATACCTTTGCGTATTCGGCACTTCACGATCTTAGCCTTCTTCGATCAGGCTTATGATTTTTGAACCCATGGGCACTTGGGTCTCGAGGCCCGGCCCAGCTCTCTTTGGAGAATATTCGGCCCACCAGTGTCTTTCCTAATATGAGCATTGACATTGGCTTAGCCAAATGTCTTTTCATCTTCAAATTTAGCTAATATTATCCACATTTGGCCCACATTGAATTAGTTGAATTGATTTTATCTAAAATATGAGCTACAGTAATTCTATCATTCTTTTCATATTTGAAAAGTACTGTAGCAAGTCTAAATGTCTTTTTTTATTATATTTCTATCATTCTTTTTATTATACTTTTTCACACATGTAATTTTCTCATATGTGATTTTGTTATATTTTGAGATCATTATATTATAGATATGACATTTTTATGAATTGTATATATGGGATTTTTATTTACATATGAGATAATGCATAAATATGTAAATATGAAATTATTATATTATAGATTGTTGGATTGTGAAAATGAAAATGAATATGATTGTTGGAGAATATTGAAAATTGAAAAAAAAAAGTAATTAAAAATAAAAGTTAATTAAAGAAATGTAAAAAATAAAAAATAAAAAAATGTTATTATTATAGAGAATATGATGTTAATCCAATATAGATTTTAAGTATTAAAAATTTACATATTTTTCAAATTTTAAAGATTAGAATGACAATCTAATATGAATGCTCAGTGGGTTTAAGTGAAATAATAGTTAAGTGTTATCAGAATCTGAATTCGAATCGTGCAAGTATCTATGTGGTCAGCAATTAAAGGGATTTATATTTTAACCAGTAAATAAAAAAATTAAATACATGAACGGTCAAAATGAGGGAACAAAATAAGAGGATAAAGTAGCATTATTCTTATATTTTATAGTGTCCCAATGCTTGTGAATGCACCTAAAACGGCTTGCGGTCCAACAAGAAGAAAAATAAAGAATTTGATAGTTCTTGGACATATCTATGGCTATAACACAATAAATAATTAAGTTAAGAATTTTAATTAATAAGGGCTTGTTAACGGGTGCCTTATGCCATCCGCTAATAAAGCAATGGGCCAGGCGGCATTAATATAACATGGTAGGAAATATTCCTTAAATAGAAAAACTTTCTTGTAAACCTTATCCATTTAGCTTTCCTTTTTCTTTTTCTATTTTAATGAGAATTTTCATAATTTAGTATGTAACATTTAAATTTTAAAATCTATCTTCCAAATCAAATTACATATGTCACATGGATGATGTGTGGTCATGTAAAGGTCTTCAAATACAATTATTCTTATAATCTATCCAACATTTTAAAACATAATTATCTAAATTATTGTAAGAAATATGAGTGTAACCAGTCCAGTTTTATCCGATTTTATACATTTTTTAGAACAGAAACGGTATACAGCGGTTTTGAAAATTTAAAAATTGATACCGGACAGATTCACTACTAAAACTTAAACTTTGGGTTTTTCTGGTTTCGGTCCGGTCCGGTAAGGTTTTTCTGGGTTTACGGATTATCTATGTTAGTAATAATATGATGTTTACATATACTAAGTTATAAATTTATTTATATTATAGTATAAATACATTATTTATATATCAAAAGTAAATTTATATTAATAACTTAATATTAAAGTTTATGTTTAAGATTAACACTTTATGTTATATTAATTTTATATTATAAGATTAAAATTTATATAGAGTTTTGCTAAGTACAAGCAAATTTGTGTACTAATCTGCGTACTAAAGCTTTTATCTTTATATTCGAAATTCAAATTAGCACTGCTTTCAATAAAGTCTACTTTCAAACCAATCATATAGAATGAGTGTGCGTATTAGTGCACATAATCGCTTACAACTAGATTTTTCCATTTATATATTATATCAAATTTTATATTAAAAATTATAAGATTAATTTTATATTATATGACATGTGATATTAATTTTATGTTATAAGAATAAAAGACTTGAATAATAATGTTAGAATTCCATGTTATATTAATTCGCAATTTAACATATAATATAATACAGAAAATTATATATAATATAAAAAATTATAAAAATATATACCTGTTCCGTTCAGTTTAATCCAGTTTTCAAAATATAAAAATCGGTACCATACCGATTTAGGATCGGTTTCGATTCTTAAGAACCAGTATCGCACCTGATCACTTACAAACCGGTTCAGTCCGATCCGGTCCAACCAATTTTTCGGTTTTTTTTTTTTTTATATTCCTAATAAAAAATATTGTGTATTTATCATTTTTCTTTTTTCAATCCCTACCACTTTCTCCGAACTATTCCCGCTAAATATGGTAACTGTTTTTTTCCCCTCTCCCTTTTGTGCTTGTTTAATTAGCGAAAATAAATTGATCTCTTACAATGGCTAGAAAAATTGACTTTACTCTAGCCGTTACCTAAATTCCATCGTACCTACGTGAGATGAGACCCCATCTCCCAAACCCTTAGGCCGGCGGGTAAGTTTTGTATTTATTTTAGAGTGGTTAAGATACGCCCTTGTATGTGTGTGTGTGTGTGTGTGTTTATATATATATATATGTGTGTGTGTGTGTGTCCAAGAGACGAAAGTAGTACTGTAATATCGGAATACCGCCACCTCAAAATTAAGTAGCAAGGCGCCATGGCCGAGCCCAAGAAGCAGCTTCACATAGCCATGTTCCCATGGTTAGCCTTTGGTCACCTACTCCCATTTTTGGAGCTCGCCAAGCTCATAGCCCGGCGAAAGGGTCATCGTATTTCGTTCATATCAACACCTAGAAATATTGAACGCCTCCCCAAGATCCCTCCAAATGTTGCACCATTGATAACCCTGGTGAAGCTTCCCTTACCCCATGTCGACAACATGCCGGAAAATGCAGAGTCGACCATGGACGTACCGGAGCAGTACATAATGCCATATCTTATGAAGGCTCACGATGGTCTCCAAGAACCTTTGTCTAGGTTTTTGGAAACTTCGAGCCCTGATTGGATCATTCATGACATGTCCCCTTACTGGTTACCACCAATTGCAGCTAGACTTGGCATCTCGCAGGCTTTCTTCTATATTTCCAGCGCATCATCCTTGTGTTTCGCTGGCCCCCCAGTAAAGTTGCCGTTGTCAACGTCGTCGGAAACAACAAACGAGCCCGACCCCAACACACGAACAGAACCCGAGCATTTCCTTGTCCCTCCCAAATGGGTCCCCTTTCCAACCAAAATGGCATATCGACGCTACGAGGTAAAAAAAATGTTTGATATTCACGCTGGAAAGAATGACTCTGATGCTCCAGGCCTTTTCTTTCGTTTCATGACAATGTACTCGGCCACCGATGTACTGGCTGTTAAAACATGCATGGAAGTCGAAGCTGAGTGGTTGAATCTCTTGGGAGAGCTTCTCCATATACCTGTGGCTCCTGTGGGCTTATTGCCGCCCTCGCCACAAGAAGGCAAAGACAGAAAAGATAGCACTTGGGATACAATTTCTGATTGGCTGGACAAGAAAGAGAAAGGGTCAGTGGTATATGTAGCACTCGGAAGTGAGGTCCGACCGAGTCAAGAAAACTTCAATGAGTTGGCTCTGGGGCTAGAGCAATCGAGGCTGCCATTCTTTTGGGCTATAAGAAACCTATCAGCTGATAGGAATGGGGATTCGATTGAGCTACCGGCAGGGTTCGAGGAGCGAACGAAAGGTCGTGGGATTGTTTGGACGGACTGGGCACCTCAGTCCAAGATATTAGGCCACGAGTCAGTTGGGGGCTTCGTGACTCACTGTGGTTGGGGTTCAGTAACAGAGGCATTGCAGCTTGGACGTGCACTTATCATGTTGCCATTCGTTGTGGACCAAGGATTAATTGCTAGATTCTTGGAAGAGAAGCAGATAGGAGTTGAAATTCCCAGGAATGAAGAAGATGGGTCATTTACCAGGGAAACAGTGGCACAAACTTTGAGGTTGGCAATGAAGGATGCAAAGGGCCAGATACTCAGGGACAAAGCCAAGGAAATGACCACCATAATTGGGAATATGGAACTCCAGCACCGATACGTGGACAAATTTGTTGAATTGCTTGAGAACCACAGGAAGATTACCAAGGCCGGTTAGAAAACAGAAAGTGATAATTAAGATTATGGAAATTAAGTTTCACAGAAGTTCCTCAACAAGCAGCTTGGGAGTAATAATTTTGTTGGGTTAATTATTTTCCTTGTTTTCTTTTTCTTGTTGGAGATGTTTTAAACAACATCGATCATTGTAAAGCTGGTATCCCCTCGTGGGGTATAAAGTTGAAAATAATATTGCAGCTATTTATCGCTACAACAAATTTAATTTTTAGAGACAATTTATTAGGGACAAATTTAATTTCGGCCCTAAAAGTACTTATTTAGGATAAAATTTAAATTTCATCTCAAAACATGGATGAGAGTCTCAAGGTGTTCGAACTAGATCTTTTGTTACAAAATATATCGTCTCAAAAATAGAAATACATTCGACCGTGTAAACATATGTTCGAACAGAGAGTTAACGTCTGTTCGAATAATCGTTTTGGGGGGAGAGTACATATAATTTTGCTGGGAGAGGTTCAAAACCATTCGAACTGAAATTTTATGTTCGAACGAGAGTTTTTTGGTGGAGAAATCTAGCAGGATGGTTGCAAGACAGCTCGAACACAAAAAAATTGGGTTCAAACTAATTCGAACACAACATTTATTCATTTGAACGATTTGTTTGGTGGGAAATTATAAAAAAAACTGGCAGAAATTTGAATCAATATTCTTCAAATAGAAGTGTTAGGTTCAAACGATATGAACTTAGTTCAAAAGCTTAAATTAGCGTTCGAACAATGCTTAGGCATCATTGTTGAAAACATAATTTGGAAATTTTGGGGTTTTTTGTGTGTTGTATGATTTAATGACGGATTTTGAAAATAAAGCTGTAGTACTACTGGAGAAGATTAAGCATAGGGGCTAATATTGGGATAGAGAAAATGCCATGCGTATTCATGGCCAGGGCCCGGGCTGATATTGGTGGTAAGAAAAATCTCTCCATTTTAGTAAAAGGTAAGCTAACTGATATTAAACATAGTTTTACTTAGTCCTTTTATAGTGTAAAGAGGGAATTACGAGAGTTGGCATAATTTTTGGTTTATTCAGTTTAAGTTCATATTTAAGCTCACTGGAAAAATAGTGAACAAAAAAAAAAAAAAAAAAGAACTGGATTTAGCACAAAGAACTCACAAAAACCCAGCAGAATCAAAATTGGTGGGAGAAAAGTCCTCTGCAAAATCTCTCTTTCTCTCTCTCTCTCTCTCTCTCTCTCTTGCTATAAAGCATTACGACCTCTCAGATCTCTCTATTTGTATTCAATAAAAACCCAGCAGAATCAAAATTAGAGGAGAAAAATCCTCCGCAAAATCTCTCTCTCTCTCTCTCTCTCTCTCTCTCTCTCTCTCTCTCTCTCTCTCTCTCTCGCTATAAAGCATCAGGACCTCTCATATCTCTCTATTTGTATTCACTAGTATTGTTTTCTATACATGCTCTGTTTGTGGGTAACTACCCGATATGTGAGTTCTTGTTTGGTGACAATGGTGGCCGCAACGTCGGTTTTAGATCTTGGAGGAGGGAGGGGGGCCTTGGGTCTTCTATTACCGTTTTGATTTGCAAAGCTCATTTTTTAAACTAACATATTAGTTGTTTTAGGGGTTGCAGAAAATGGCCGCACATTTTAGCATTCCAGTCATTGCTCAACAAGTCCCTATTCTCTTATCTATCGCAAATCCTTTTGTCCTCTATCTCTAGTACTGCAATAGTGTCACGGGTGCTTGGGGGCTGGGCCTTGAAGAGGAAGGAGGGTTATGCTTCGTGTGCAAGGATGAGTTGCTGTGGAGAATGGCTGGGATGCGGGATGAGAAGGAGGCTGAATGCAGAGGAGGGAGTTAACGACTTTAACTGCCCTTTGAATGAAACGGGGCATTTTTGGAGGAGCTTTAGTGATACGGTGAGGTTTGCATTGTTATTGGGGTGTCGTTTTACTTGTAATATTTTGTGTTTTGGCTGTAAGTAAAACGGTGAGTTTCTTTTAGGATTTCCAGGTTGCGTTTTATGTTTTAGTCGATGTCGTTTGGGTCGTCTTCATGCTCTGCGAGTATATAAGCAGTGCAGTTCAGTTGTTTTGGACACGTTGAATCTTTGGAGCCATTTTGTTTAGAGGTTGGGAATTCCTCAAAAATTCCTTGTCAAGATCCACTAGGGAATCCCGCATCATTCAATCAAATCTTTGAGTGAACTTGATCACGAATTCATTACAAGTTCTGTAGTTGAAATTAGTAACGTTTTACTGTGTTTCGTTACAAGTAAGCACGTTACAAGTGGTATCAGCAGTAGTCGATCCTTACAACGATTCCTTCATGGCGGAAGGGACGCGTGCAGCTCTGAAAGGCCTTCAAGAAGCCTCTCAAAAACAGCAAGAGATGGTGCAGCAACAGTTAGAGCATCATCAGCAGGCTATCGCAGGGATCACAGAAAGGTTAGATCAATTTTCTGATATGTTGAGATCTGTTGTTGATTCTGTTGGTGCTAATACTCGTAGAGAAAGAGAGGTGTCTAATGAGCCTCGTAACAATGAGGAACGGAGTGTGGTGCAGCGAGGTTTTAGACTTGATTGTCCACATTTTAGTGGTGAGGATCCAGCTGGTTGGATCTTCAAGGCCAATCAATATTTTGATTGTTTTCAAGTGCCTTTTCATCAGAAGTTGATGGTAGCTTCACATCATATGGAAGGTGAGGCTTTGGTTTGGTACCAAAACGCCTTAAAATCAGGTCAGTTTAATTCATGGGAGACTCTGGTTGTGGCTTTACAAACTAGGTTTGGGCCTTCACAATTTGATGATCCTATGGAGGCATTAACTAGATTGAAACAAACTACATCTCTTAGTTTGTACACATCACAATTTGAGATTTTGACTAATAGAGTTACTGGTTTGTCTGAAAGACATATGTTGAGTTGCTTTATCAGTGGTTTAAAGGATGAGATTCGTATTCCTGTGAAGATGTTTAATCCTCGTAGCCTTGGGGCTGCTTTTGGCCTGGCTAAGTTGCAAGAGGAGCTTGTGATGTCCTCAAGGAAACCCTGGAAACAGAATGTGAGCTTTGGAGATAAAGTTACTGTTGATAATGTGTTCAATTCTGGCCAGAAAGTGAACTTTAATGGAAGGAGAATGACATCTCTCCAGATGGATGAAAAGAGAAAGAAGGGGTTATGTTATCATTGTGAGGAAAAGTGGAGCCCTAACCATGTGTGTAAAGCGCATAAGGTTTACCTTTTGCAAGGGGAAAATGAGACTTTGGTAGAGTCTAATTGTGCAGCACAACAAGAACTACCAGCAGTAGTTCTCGAGCAAGAGGGGCAACAATCTGAAGAACTGGAAGTCTCACTTCATGCTATTTCAGGTGGTGTCAAGAGTAATGCAATGAGGCTTTTAGGGAGAATTGGTTCTTTGAGTGTGGAGATCCTTGTGGATTCGGGAAGCACTCATAATTTTTTAGATCCCTTGGTGGTTAAAGAAGCCAAATTATCTGTTCAAAAAGATGTAGGGTTGCAAGTTAAAGTGGCCAATGGTGCACGAGTTATGAGTCATGGTAAATGTGAAGAAACAGTGACTATTCAGGGCTCAAAGTTTGTGATTCCATTCCATATTTTGGAACTTGGTGGTTGTGATGTTGTTCTCGGGGTTCAATGGCTTAAAACGTTGGGCTCTATTCAATGGAACTTTAATAACATGTCTCTGCAGTTTGAGAGGGATGGTAGTAAGCTGTTACTGCAGGGTCTCATGCCTGATCAATTGCAAGTTGAGGATGGAACTAACCTGTTAAAATCTTCTTTTATTAGCCAGCAAGGGTGGTTGTGTCAATTGGTGGCAGTTGAAGAGCAAAGAGATGGAATGGCAGTGCTAGATGAGGTGGAGAATCTGTTGCAGCAGTTTGCTGCTGTGTTTGAGGAACCTGTCGGGTTACCACCACCTAGAGTATTTGATCATCAAATTGTGTTGAAAGAGGGCACTCCTCCTGTTTCTGTGAGGCCATATCGATACCCTCACTACCAAAAAACTGAAATAGAGAAAATTGTTAAGGATTTACTGACACATGGGGTGATTAGACCAAGCCAAAGTCCATTTTCTTCACCTGTCTTGTTAGTAAAGAAAGCAGATGGCACATGGAGGATGTGCATGGACTATAGAGCTCTCAATCAAGCAACTGTTAAGGACAAGTTCCCTATTCCTGTGATTGATGAGCTCTTGGATGAACTTTATGGAGCAAGGTATTTTTCTAAACTTGATTTGAGATCAGGTTACCATCAAATCAGAGTAAGAGAAGGAGATATTCCTAAGACAGCATTTAGAACTCATGAAGGCCATTATGAGTTCTTAGTAATGCCTTTTGGGCTTACTAATGCACCAGCCACCTTTCAAGGTTTAATGAACCATGTCTTTAAACCCTTCCTTAGGAAGTTTGTCTTAGTTTTTTTTTATGACATTCTGGTATACAGCCGAGATTTAGCACAACATCTGCAGCATTTATGGACAGTTTTATCTGTTCTACAGCAGCATTCCTTGTTTGCAAAGAAGTCCAAATGTAGGTTTGGGGTGAAGGAAGTTGATTACTTGGGCCATATTATCTCGGAGGAAGGGGTGAAGGCAGACCCTACCAAGATTTCTGCTATGATGGAGTGGCCTGTTCCTAGATCTGTTAAGGCTTTGAGGGGTTTTCTCGGGTTAACAGGTTATTACAGGAAATTTATCAGAGATTATGGTTCAATAGCTGCTCCACTTACTCTGTTGTTAAAAAAGAATTCATTTGAGTGGAATGCAGAGGCTGAGAGAGCTTTTTTGCAACTCAAGCATGCCGTAGCTCATCCTCCAGTTTTGAGACTGCCAGATTTTTCTCAAGAGTTTTCCATTGAGTGTGATGCTTCTGGAATTGGGCTCGGGGCTGTGTTGATGCAGAATAGTCAGCCTATTGCTTATTTTAGTAAAGCCCTCAAGGGTAAAGCTTTGCTCCTGTCTACTTATGAGAAAGAATTTCTGGCTTTGGTTAGTGCAGTGGGCAAATGGAGACCTTATTTACTTGGCCAGCCATTTAAAATCAGAACTGATCAGCAAGCTCTCAAACATTTGTTAGAACAAAAGATAGCTACAGAGGCACAACATAAGTGGATTTCGAAGCTGATGGGCTATGATTTTAAAGTTGAATATAAAAAAGGAAGGGATAACAAAGTGGCTGATGCTCTTTCCAGAAAGATGGAAGAAAATTCTGCTGTACTGGCACTGATTTCTTTTCCCACTCCCGTGTGGTTAACTGAACTGAAACAAAGTTACTCAGAGTCCTCTCACTTTACTCAGTTAGTTAAGTCCTTGGAGAAGGGGGAATTAGTTTCGGGTAACATTTCCTTGCAGCAAGGAATTCTATTAAGGAAAGGGAAAATGTTGATTGTCCCGGGCTCTTCTTTTCAGAGGAAGGTGCTGCAGTATATTCATTCCAGTCCTGAAGCAGGTCATGTGGGGTATCATAAAACTCTACACAAAGCTAAACTGGATTTCTATTGGCCTGGTATGAGAAAGGACATCAGAAGGTTGGTTAAGGAATGTCAAGTTTGTCAAGTTAACAAGTCAGAAAATGCTTTTCCTGGTGGGTTGCTCCAGCCCTTGCCGATTCCTCAGACTCCTTGGCTCGATATTGCCATGGATTTTATTGAAGGTCTTCCACCTTCTAATGGTAGGACAGTGATTTTTACAGTGGTGGATAGATTGACCAAGTTTGGTCATTTTTTCTCTCTAGCTCACCCTTATACAGCAGCTAGAGTGGCTGAAGTTTTTTTTTCTGGGGTTTTCAAGCTTCATGGATTACCTAGAACTATTGTGTCAGATCGTGATGTGGTGTTCACCAGCTTGTTTTGGCAAGAATTGTTCAAAGCGCAGGGTACAACCTTGGCTATGAGCTCAGCTTACCATCCTCAATCTGATGGCCAAGCTGAGGCTTTAAATAAGGCTGTTGAAGCCTACTTGCGAGCTTACAGTGGTTCTAAACCAAAGAGCTGGAGTACTTGGCTTCCTATGGCCGAGTGGCATTATAATACCTCAGTGCATTCCTCTACAGGCATATCTCCATTTCAGGCTTTATATGGGATGCCACCTCCGAGGTTACTGTCTTATGTAGCAGGCACCACTGCTAATGAGGCAGTAGACCAGCACTTGAAAAGTCGGGAGCAAATCCTGTCGTTATTAAAGGAAAACTTAAGGAAGGCTCAAAGCAGAATGAAGTGGTTTGCTGACAAAAAAAGATCTGACAGATCCTTTGTTGAGGGTGATTGGGTTTTCCTTAAACTTCAGCCTTATAGGCAGAAGTCAGTAGCTATGAGGCATAACATGAAGCTTGCCCCTCGATATTATGGTCCCTTTCAAGTCATTCAGAAAATAGGGACAGTTGCTTATAAATTGGAGTTGCCTAGTACATCAAAGATCCACCCAATTTTTCATGTTTCTTGCCTTAAGAAGAAATTAGGGGATCAAATTTCTCCTTTACCTACTCTGCCTCCAGTGGATGAGGAAGGGGCTGTTCAACCTGAGCCTGAGCAGGTTTTGAAGCGTAGGATGAAGAAGCTTGGGAATCATGCTGCTACCGAGGTCTTGGTTAAGTGGGTAGGGGCTGCTGTGGAGGACAGTTCTTGGGAGCTGCTGTACAAACTGAAGACTGCATATCCTCACTTGGTGGGTTCGGTTCTGTGATGGTCACGGGTGCCTTGGGGGCAAGGCCTTGAAGAGGAGGAGATTGTCACGGGTGCTTGGGGGCTGGGCCTTGAGGAGGAAGGAGGGTTATGCTTCGTGTGCAAGGATGAGTTGCTGTGGAGAATGGCTGGGATGCGGGAAGAGAAGGAGGCTGAATGCAGAGGAGGGAGTTAACGACTTTAACTGCCCTTTGAATGAAACGGGGCGTTTTTGGAGGAGCTTTAGTGATACGGTGAGGTTTGCATTGTTATTGGGGTGTCGTTTTACTTGTAATATTTTGTGTTTTGGCTGTAAGTAAAACGGTGAGTTTCTTTTAGGATTTCCGGGTTGCGTTTTATGTTTTAGTCGATGTCGTTTGGGTCGTCTTCATGCTCTGCAAGTATATAAGCAGTGCAGTTCAGTTGTTTTGGACACGTTGAATCTTTGGAGCCATTTTGTTTGGAGGTTGGGAATTCCTCGAAAATTCCTTGTCAAGATCCACTAGGGAATCTTGCATCATTCAATCAAATCTTTGAGTGAACTTGATCATGAATTCATTACAAGTTCTGTGGTTGAAATTAGTAACGTTTTACTGTGTTTCGTTACAAGTAAGCACGTTACAAATAGGCAAGAGATATTCCACTGGGGAGAGGGAGAGAGAGAGATTTTAGAAGACAATATCACCAATAGGTAGAGATTTGAGAGAGATTTAGGCCCCGCTTGGATACACAGTTCAAATGAGATGAGATGAGTTGTTTTGAATAGTAGTTGAATAAAATATTGATAGAATACATTTTTTAGTATTATTTTTATATTGAGATTTGAAAAAGTTGAATTGTTTCTTATATTTTTACATGGGAATTTGAAAAAGTTATAATGATTGAGATGAGATGAGATAGTGGTTTTTATGTAAACAATCCGGGCCTTACCTTTCTTGGCATTGGGCTTAATTGGTAGTCTAGTGAGGTTGACCGTGGTGGCACCTGGCAGTAGTGATTGGACCTCGAAGGACGAGTGGTTCTTGTCTAGAAATAGAAAGCACATGAAAATAGCAGTGATGAGGAAAAATTAGGCCATTGTTGGAGAGATTGAGACAATGTCTGGACATTAGGGGAGTATAAAGCTGAGAATTACCATCGACGACTGAGAGGTTTTGCTTGGCCAGGTGGTTTTCGACTTTGAGAGCTCATCAGTAATATGAGATTTAGATGAAGCCCCATCTACTTTAGCGGCCAAAAGGAATTATTTTAGCTTGGTGTGTAAAATACAAAATCCTTTTACCACCACTATTTTCTCGTTGCAATACATGTTTTCCCCACAATGTTTCACTTGATGCACACACTACAAGAAAACTGTTTATTTGTGACTAATTAATTCCAGCAAAATAACTATTTGCAACGAAAATTGGTTGCAAATAGTCTTTTGGTTGCAATAAATTAATCGCAAAAACTCATTTTTCTTGTAGTGACCGAATCTAGTAGTAATTGCTGAATATTATTTCGGCTAGGGGTGAGATTCGGTCGGTCTGGATTGGACTAACTGACCGAACAGGCCATTTCGGTTCGGACCGAACCGTACCGGGACTGGGTCCAGTCGGTCTTGGTCCAAATTTTAGAGAACCGAATGTTTTTGGTCTGGTCCTGCTCTAGGGGTTTTTCAACCTAGACCAGACCAGATCGAATGAAAATAAAAAAATAAAATTGTTTTTTATTATTTATATAATAATTATATAGTTTTATCTAACCTAATCCTGTCACTAACTCACCATTAAGTAATTATTAACTAATACTAATATTTATAATTTTATACTAATACTAATAGTCTAATATGGTATAAAAAAAAAATACTAATAGTCTAATATAGACTATAGTTATACTTATACTAATATAGTTATACTAAATCACTATAACTAATACTAATATATAGCTATACTAATAGTCTACTATTAATACTATTATATAGTTATACTAATCACTATAATTAATACTAATATATAGCTATACAATATACTTATACAGTTGTACTAATCTATTAGTCTATTATATAGTCTAAATTCTAATATAGGCTATATAGCTATAACTAATAGTCTAATACTAATATTTATATTAATAATTTAATACTAATACTCTAGTCTCTAATATAGTAATGTAGAATATAGTTATACTAAATCACTGGTTCACCATAACTAATATTAATAATATATAGTTATACTAATAGTCTAATACTAATACTATTATATAGTTATGCTAATCAGAATAACTAAATCACTATAAGTTGAAAACTATATATTTTTAGTATCAATGTATTACTATAATCTTTAATGTATAACTATAATATACGGTACTAGTATATATTAATATGTTAACATATTATAAGAGTTATAGTATAAATTATAATATATGTATAAATTTATAATAGTATGGATAATGAAATAATTTATGCTTATTTATAATATTATGTTAAATATGTATCTTTCTTGATTATGAATGTATGGATAATTAAATTAGTTATGCTTATTGTTTCATATACAAAATGTAAAAAGTTGTATATGGCTCATTATGCATTAACTTAGAACTATCATAATGCATTGACATACTCTAAGTTAGTAACAAAGTAACAATTAACACCATCAATATAATTATAACTAAACTAAATCACTATAACTATAATTATAACTATAAGTCTATATATAGTATTAATATCACTATGACTAATGACTATATCACTATTAGTCTATGAAAATATATTATTATATAATATTAATATCACTATTAGTATATAGTATTAGTAATAATTTAGTATCAATGTATTATTATATAATATATAATATATATTCCATAATATATAACATATAGTATTAGCATCACTATATCATTATAATATATAAATATATATATATACACTAAATGTAGTAGTAACACTATAATAGTACAATATATAGTATTAGTACTGGTAAAGTCTATACTTATTTAGTATTATAATATATATTAATTTGGATAAATACATTTCTATACATTTTTATTAGAGAAATTTTTGTAAAATATCTAAGTTGCAACTTGCATGTGAGTAGAAAGCAATTGCAAATATTAACGTAATTAACTAATGTATGATATGAATATCAATTGACTAAACTATCACCAATTAACCATTACCTAATTATTAGCATCTACATCTGTGGCGCCCCCAACTTCCTTGTACGGACACACACGAAAATCGAGACACCCGGGATGATGACAACACGGTCACGCACCCCATCGACATGTGCTGAGTGTGTGCAATGCAACACGTGTACAATAAAATACGCAGCGGAACGGTTAAGTCAAATAACTAAGTACCAGAGTTTAATACAATATCAGAGTACTGAAAATCCACATGTCAACATAATACAATTTTGTTTGCAAAACAACATTAAATCAAATAAAATACAATAAACAAAAGCAGAAATAATCTTCAACACAAATATAGCCATGTCCCTACTCCTCAGGCGGAGCCGCATCCTCAGGCTCAGCCTCATCAAAACCTGCATCAAAATCTACAGTCCCACAAAATGGAACCGCAGGTAAGTAAAATCCAAAAAAGCTCAAAGACAATAAATATATTTAAACAACCAACGCTATGCATGCTCATGATGACCCAAGCGTAAAACCCAAGAAAACACCATTTCTCAAAAAACACAATTTTCCCACTCACGCCAAAAACACCATTTGGCACAAATCTAAAACCAGGAATAATTCCTTTAATTCCAATTTTAACCGTATGCACCATGGCCTACCCTAGGGACCATCCACATACTCTGGCTTCCCATCTTCACCCCACGGGTAACGGCCGTGCAAGTGATACATGAGTGATGCCCAGTTCTGCGCCCACCGCGTACAT
>QEOT01124032.1:0-55727 GCA_003123785.1 Pterocarya stenoptera
TTGTTGGAAGAAGGGAATGCAGATGGCCATGGTGAGTTGGGGCCTATACTTTCTCTGGAAAATAGTAACCCAAGGGTGTTTTACTAATTTCGAGGCTTCACTGGCCGACACCAGATCGTTGAATTCCTCGTCTACGTTAGGAACGCCACGGATTTTCACGAGTTGTTCCTTGGCTTCCTTAAAATGGTTACGCTCGATCAGGGAGTTTGGTGTGTCAGCAAGACAAAACGAACCTGCAATGATTATCAGAGCAGGAACCATGGCACCCCCCAAGCTCAAGCGCCATCCCCAACCTCCCTCAATCTGAGCGAAGAAATAGTTCAGCAGATTGGCAACGAGGATGCCAATAGTAATTGCCAACTGGAACATCATGTTGAGAGCACCTCGGAATCTATACGGCGCCATCTCAGAAACGTAGATTGGCACTGACTGCAAACAAAAGTATATATAGGAGCTCAGGCTACGTATTGAGAATAGTCTTACATATATATTGAGTATCCGTCGATCCCATTTTATCACTTTAATTTTTTTTTTTTCATTAGAATTTCGACTTTTAAAATTTTTACCGTTTCATTTCATCAATAGCTGACACGCAACACATATGATTATGCTGCTTATAAAATTCTAAGTATATACATATATATTTATATATATAGCATTTTCTATATATTTATAATCATCAATATTAATGGAGAAAAAAGAAAAATTAATTTAGTGGCATTTATTTTCTCCTAGTATGACTGTATGTGAAACTGATCAGTTACAACTTAATTACTTCCCAAAACGAAGTCTTTTTTTTTTTTTATATATATATGTATGATAATTAAAGAGATGGATATATATATATATGAATCTTATTTAGTTACCTGATTAGCACATCCAATACCAAAACCTAGTAGCATTCGGCCAACAATAAGCATCCAGATCCTTTCAGCGAAGCCATTGAAAAGCGCACCAACACAGAAAAGTATTCCACCCCAAAGCATCGTAGTTCGCCTCCCAAAATGTCTCGTTATTGTTGCTGCAAAAATGGATGCGACCAAAGCAGCAACATACAGGGACGAAGTAAACAACGTCAATGTCTGGCTGTCAAATTTGCAGTACTGGTTATCAGAAGGTCTGATCGATGTCTCCTTTTCGTATACAGCGGGAAAAAACTTTTCCAAGAAGGAATCCATGGATGTAACTCCGCCTAAATAAATGATCACCAAAAACCAACATTAATTGGTGATTTAATTCGAATACATAAAAGATATAGAAAACACTACGTAAAAAACGGATTGCGCGCAAGGAAATAATTTCAAAACGAAAGTGTTTGAACTTAAAAATCGTTACCTGAAATTCCAAGATCATAACCAAAAATTAATCCGCCGGTGGCTGCGACTACGCACGTCACAAAGACCTTGAAAGTGAGTTTGCCCGGATAGTCCCGTCCATCCGACGCAGCGATGGCACCTCCAGCCATTTTGACCTAGCTAATTTATCACTTCCCTAGTAGAGAAAGAAGTCCGCCTGGTGTACTGGAAACGGAGGTCCACGAGCCAGGAGGAGTTTGAAAATAAAATTAGCAAAGAGGGCGTGATATTTATAGATCAGGTCATATGCCAGGATTTATATATATAAATATATATATATATTATTGGAATTGGATAATGATTGTTCATCCATAATGAATTATCCGATTGAAGCGTACGTATCACGTAGATGTCTCAACAGAAAATCTCTAAATATCGTTTATATCCTTCTCAATCGATTTATGCATGCGCGAGGACTGAGTTTTAGGGAGAAGAAATCGTAACGTGCATGTTAGAGTTTGGTAGGGAATCATACTCTGTTTTTTTTTTTTTTTTGTTAAAATCAAATGCAGATGAAATGATCAGTTACTTGTGTTTTGACAAAAAGAGACCCTGAGATATTGGATTATAAAAGATAAGCACATAACTAATTAATTAAAATATTGGAGTTTAACTCATGCGTTGGTAGTACTCCTGGCCTGTTTGGGATGGCAAATACATATATATATGGGTTTTTTTTTTTTTTTAGCAGTGCTTTTAATTGTATAGGTTTATTTCAAAATTCCTCTATTAACAAGTTGGTTATTGTTTGGTAAACATGTACTTAAAAGGGACTCTAAAGTTAGTTACGATAAACAAGAACTTAAAACCCTTTTAAAGTTAGTTACCGTGATTTTTTTTTTAAATCTAGCATTATCTGTGGGAGTTTTTTTAACAAAAACTTCAATTTGGTGCTCTTTTAAAAAGTGGATTTTCATTTTTTTTTTTAGTTCTTAATTTTTTTTTTATAAATTTACCAAACATAATTATTTTCTTCAAAAAAGCTTTTAGGTTGTTAAAAACATTTTTTAAACTTCCAAATTCAAATCCAAACCAGCACTAGAGATCATTATAAATGTAAAAGTTTAACAAGAACTAGGTAACTAAGTTGATAAGTTTAGATATGATTAAGTGAATAATATGATAGAGTTTATCTTATCTTTGGTTTTGTAATTTGGATGAATATAAAACACTTTAACTTTATCTATGGCAATTTTGATTTTATCTAGAGGTTGTTAATAGATAAGTCAAAAGTGTAGAAGCCAAGTTCTAATAGATAGATCTTATTAAGAGAAGAATTTGAATATGAAACTGCCAATACTAAGAAGATAAGTATCAGGTGCCAGCAAAATCTATCAATAGAATTCGTCAGCAAAGTTTCACTATGACTCAAACTCTTATCAGATTTGTTCCGTCAGCAGAGTTCTGCTACGAGTCAAATTCCTATCAGATTGTTTATTTAATGGATCATATTGGTTAGTATCAGTAAAGATTTTGGCCTTGGAGATTTTGGAGAGTCTTTCTGAGTGCTTATGTGTGAAAAAATTCTTAAGAATTTTCGAGTTATTATTCTCTCATTGAGTGCGTGCTTACTCCATATTGGAGTTTGATTAATCGAGTTCAGCCACTAGAGTTCCATGAGAGAAGTTAATATTTGGAAGAGTTCTTTAAAAGATTTTCATTCATAACTAAATTTGGTGTAACACATTTTATTTACTTTATGAATATGATTGGTTATCAAATTTATATTGTATTATTGATTACTAACCAATTTATTGAGTGATTTGGTAGATCATTATATTACAATAAAGGGGTACGTGCGTAATTTCAATTAGGCTTGTATAGGAACCGACCGGACCGACCGTCTTCGACGCGGACCAGCTGCCGGATTCAGGAACCAGCCAAAACCGATGAAGAACCAGTTGGCGGGCAAGAGGATTTGAGAGAAAACCAACGTGGGAAGTTCGATGCCGGTTTGAACCCCTAGGAAACCGCTAAACCGGCCTATCCCTTCTTCTTCTGAATATATGTATTATAAAACGGCACCGTCGTTTTTACAAGTGGAAGCTAAAAAAAAAAAATTTAGAATGGCGTCGTTTGTCTTTAAACCTAACAGCGCCATTTTGAATTTCTCCCATCTCTTCATCTTCTTTCTCGCATCTTCTTCTTCCTCTGCAACTAAACCCTAGCTTCTACTCTCACTAGACAATGAATGCCGCATCCCTCCTCCATCACAAAGATGCTGACGACAGACCGATGAACCAAACGGTGCCGCGTCAAGACCGATAATATCGGTTTTCTCTCCCCAGTCAAGTGGTTTTGGCCGGTGATGAGCTCTCATGGCAAACGTTGGTGTGGTTTCGGTTTGGCTCCGAAACCGATGCCGACACCATCAATGTACACCCCTAATTTCAATTGACATCAAAGCATGGTTCACTCATCGAATGTAATATGTGTCCCTCTGTAGATGTGAAAAACTATGCTTATGAAAAGCTTGTATAAGGGCTTTCCTCAAGTCTTTGGATGAACGTGTGTGGTATGTAGTTAAACGAGAATGGACTAAGCTCGACAAATTTATTGATGCTTGGACTAGAGATGAGAGTAACAACTACAATTGGAATAACAAATAACTTAACTCTATCTTCATGGTCGTATCTCCTGACAATTTAAAAGAATCTCAAATTGTGAAATTGCCAAAAAAACATGGGATATTTTGGAAGTTACACACGAAGGCACAAGAATTGTAAAAAATTTGAAATTTCATATGCTAACTTCAACATTTGAAGAGATTAAAATGCTGAAAGATGAGAGTTTTAATGATTTTTATGCTAAACTTAATGATATTATGAATTCCAGGTTCAATCTCAATGATAAGGTGAAGGATTCAAAGGTCGTGAGAAAGATTTTAAAGTCTTTGCTTAAAGATTTCACCCAAAAGTTACAGTCATTGAGGAAAGCAAGGGTTTGGATACTATTAAGGTTGAAGAACTGGTCGGCTCCTTATAAACATATGAGTCATTCAAGAAAATATAAGTGCATTGCTTTAAAAACTGTGGAAGAAGATCGGGATGATTTTTCTAATAAAGAAAATCTGAACGATTAAGAAATAGATCTCATTGCAAGCAAATTGAGAAAATTCTTGTTTAACAAGAAAGTTAGTGGAAAGCAAAAACGAGGTGAAAATTTCTTGCAAAGAAATGTTATAAAGAAAAATGGAATTGAGAAAAATTTGAAAAAAAAATGACAAAGTACAGTATCATGAATGCTCAGACTATGGTCACATTAGAGTGGACTGTCCAAACTTTAAGAAAAATTAGGGAAAAGTACTAAATGTCACACTTAGTGACAATTCAAAATCTAAAAATTCTGGTTCATCGTCTGATGATGAAAATTTCTTTATAGCTTGTACCACTATTGTTGATATTTTCCTCAAATTATGCTAACAAAATTTGGAAGTAAATATGATGACAATGACTCGGATGTAGCTCTTGTTGATGGTGACCATGAATTGAGTATAGAGGAAGTTTATAATGATTTATGTTAAGAAGAGGTCAACCTGAAAAAATTAAACAAGAATCTATATAACAAACTTACAATAGTTGAGAATGAAAAAAACAATCTTTTAGAAGCACTGAAAATTTTTGAAGTTGAAATATCAAGGTTGAATACTCAAAGATGAGCATTTGAGAAGCAATTGGAAAGCTCAAGAATACAAGCAAAAATCTGCATCTCAAAAATTGGATGAGATGTTGAGCATTCAAAAGTACAGTTGTGATCACATGGGTTTGGGGTGCACAACTTCCCAAAGCTTATAATGATATCATCCATTGCCACTACTTTTGAATGTATTATCTTTGTTAAAGGAAGCCAATGTGTGGATACTCTAAATAAAGCCTTTCATGAAAGATCAATGTCAAAAAAGCTTAAACAAGATAAGTTTGAAAGTAAGTTTGTTCCTACTTGTCATCATTATGGTATATTTGGCCATATAAGGTCACGTTGTTTTAACTTGAGTAAAGTGCAGAAAAAAGAATGAGAAAAAAATATACAATAAGGAGAAGAATTTAGAAAATAAGGTCGAAGAGTTGAGTCATCAAATATCCTCTATAAGTTTCAAACTTGGTGAACTGGCAAAATTTTGTCTTCACAACAATGAAAAGGTTATACAAAGTGGCGTTGATGAAAAATATAGGTCAAAACTCAAAGCAAAATGGGTGGTTAAAGAAGATGCCGTGTGACATTAATTGATAGGACCACTTGAATGTCCTTGCATTCCTTGTATATCATTAGTTTAGGACATGTGTTTCACATTCTTTTATTTGTTTGCATCTCTTTTTGGTTGAGTCGTCTTCTATTTTTATGTTTGTATTTGGTTTGGTTGAGTTATCTTCTATTTTTCTGGTTTGTTCTATAAAATAAAATAAAAATGAAAAATGAAAAAGGAATAGATCATTTTTGCCTAGCCAAGTCAAGAGTACTCGGACCCTCACACTTCCCATACTTGGAGTTGGAACATCTCTCTATTTTTTTTTTTTGAGTCTACAATGTGAGTGTAGACCCCATGGCTCATTTTGCCAAAGTTAACTTTTAATGCATTGTGAGGAACTTATTTTTCACATTTTATTCATTATATATGTTCCATAAAGTCTTATAGATGCTATTCAAAGGGGGAGTCCTAACCTTAAATTGACGAATACTAGTTGAACCTAGTATTAAAAAGTCAAGAGGTATTTTCTTACCAGACATAAAGGTTTGATCCCTATTCAAAAGTCGGTGTTTTTTCATTGCAAAAAAAGGCAAACACCCTACATGGATCTTGTTCCTTAAGTACTTATAACAAAAAATCGTTGCTCCTCTATTCATTGCGGAAAAATATGAGCAATAAAATGGTCATATCATGAGTTGTGCAACCTTGTGTACAAAGGAGATACTCTTTCAAGTATCTAAGTCCTAACACAAAGTTTGACTTTTGGAGTCAAAAATAACACATTTGGAAGTATCTATGTGAAAGAAAGAAATAAATAAGTGGGCAAAATAAAAATATATATTAAATATTTAAATATTTGATGTGGTAGCTAATAAGTTGCCTCACTCACACCCCCACAAAGACTTTGTGGTGTGTCTACACTTGTTCTTTTTTTTTGGGTCTTTATTTCAAAGAAGAGAGTTTGAACCTCCTCCATGTAGTTCTGTGATTGGTACATTGTGCTTGGACATTGGATGCATTTAGGCAAGTGATTTGGTTTCAAAAAGATCTTTAAAAAGTTTCATTTCGTAACTAAATTTGGTGTAATGTACTTTATTTATTTTATGAATATGATTGATTATCAAATTATTGCATTATTAATCACTAACTAGTTTGTTGAGTAATTTGATTGATCGTTGTATTACAATACATGGATACGTGGGTAATTTCAATCATAATCACCTGTTAAAATTATATATTAGTTTTAGAGATTAAAGTAGGGACTATAATTGGTTCACAGCTTTCATTAATTTAGATATTAATAGTTTCGAGGAAGTGCTGTGATTTGGTAAAATCATAAGAGTTTTAAATTGCTATTAATGCAAATTATAAGACTTCGCCATTAGTTCATAAAATATTAATTAATTTATTATAAATGCGCCTTGCATAGTAGCTGGCCAGAGAACGAAGAGAAGGAGAGATGATTACACTACGTAGTTAAAGTTCAAATTAAGTACATTTATTACTTAAATGTAATATTTTATATATCACAAAAAAAAAAAACCCTCTCTCTCACTCAAAAATAAAAAATAGAAAAAACTTTATGATCTGAGGAGGCCCTTCCCTCTCTCCTTTCCTCCTTTCTCATTTCTCTTCCTCCTTCTCCATCTCTTTTCCTCATTTCTTAATTTATTTTTCTTCATTCAATACCAAAAAAGTCAGATCTACAGTTTTTCTGTAACTCTAGAGAGACACATGTATCACAAGAAAACTCTCAAACTGCAAATCGTTCAGATGATAGTTACGATTTGCATAAATCACACTGCATGGTCCTCACGCGCCATTCATTCTAACAACTCTTCTCACCATACGCGCCAGATCACCCAATCGCCACCATCAGATCTTTCATATCTGACTTTTGTGGTTAAAAAAAGACAAACTTGTTGCCTTCATACACCGTCAAAGTCTACCAGAGTTAATCCAAACTATAATTCATCATTTTTCGTTTTTTTTTTTATTGTATAGTAAAAATTTAAAAAAAAAAAAGAGTTCGTCTTTTGGACGGTTTGTCCAGTCCTCCCTTTCTATGAAGGGTGAGGTTGACTCTCTGTTTAGACATAATGTTGTCTCTCAAACTTTTATCTGTAGAGAGTATCAGCAACAGTAAAGTCCAAATCAATCCAGTATCAGTAGCAGTAAGTTTTTCTCAATGAATGAATGAATGATGATAGTTGTCTTGAAAAACAATTAAGTACATTTATTCAAATGTGCGCAACTGAAAAATTAAATCCTCTCCATGACACTTCAAATGGATATTATTTATTTAATTTAGATAAATCCAAGTTTCATAAAAGTAAAATTCAAAAATTGATACTTCTAGTTTTAATATGTTAATTATTTTTTACAGTGAAATTATTTTTATGAGATCTCTTTTGTGAATCCAAATATGTATGTAGTATTGGGCTGTTGATATATATATAATAATAAGTCGACATCCCAAATTAGATTTAGATAATAAGTGAAAAGATAATAAGTTTAATAAAGAGTAACGTTGTTCAAGCTCCTACATTCTTTTTTAAAAAAGTGGAGCTGATAGAGATCATTGACCAATAGATCTCGAATAACACAAATGACGATCTACAACGGTTATGAACGGAATTGAAGACTTACCTATTGAAGATCCAATACCTCTTATGGAAACAATTACCACGACGTCAACAGTACTACCACCACCATCATGAAGATCTTCCCGCTCACACATATGGCAACATCAACCCTTTCAACGGCTAGTTGCCTTTTGTATCAAATATGCATCTTTCAATTTCGGCACTTCCTTGTACATTACATGTGACCAACAGTAGAGAATACTGATGTATTGTACATTATAAACACTAACAGTACTGGACTCTCACGATTATATCTGAGCGATTTTATCAAACAGTTTGTGTTTACTTTCTTTAGTCTCGAGCATGATCTAGATTTTATCGTGCTTCCTAATCCAAATCAGTGGGCTCATTCCAAGCTGCAGCCTGTTGCTCGACTTTTTTGGATCAAGTGTAAAGACTTGATTTTTCTATTGTACCAAAAATAGTGTGATTTTCCCATTATTAAAAGAAAATTAGAAAGAGCTAATTAGTTAAGATGCAAACTGATGAAATAAGATCAACAATTGATGATCTTATGCCTTTGCAATCGTGAACTTTCTTAATAATAATATTCTCATCTTTCTCCTGCATACGAATGGTTTGTAGTTTGCTGGCCCAGGAAAAATATGTTTTTTTTTTTTTTTTTTTTCTGTGAACCCACAAAAAGACTGTCATGGCCGGTACATACATCTAAAAGGTTCCGGCCAAAAAGCTTTAATTGTCGAATTTCTTCACGTCGCATAATGTACAATCTGAAAAAGGGGCGAGAATACGATTTTGTTATGGATTCTATGAATTAAATCACTCAACACAGACATTAAAACCATGTGCAACCCACAATGAGGTCCATGGTGGGGACTTGGTCGTAGGTGACATAAGGGCACCTCGTTGGCAAAATACTATTCAAGGAATTAGAATTAGCCACCACACCCAGAAACATACATTTATTTGTCACTATTCCCAAAAAATAATTAAACAGTCTGACTACTACTGCGACAACCACACGTCTTGAGTCTCTTTATTTCTTTTTCTTTTTCTTTTGGTTTTCTAAAGAGTGAAAGAGACATATTTCTGCTTTATCTGGAGTTCCCAGCTTCCGCTGAATGGTTTGGAAGAAATCGTGAAAGTGGTGCCCCAAGGGAAAAGCAAAGGCAGAAATAATTGTGATAATCGTTTGAATTCAAAACTCACCTCAATTTATTTTAACTCATTTCATCTCATTTCATCTCATCTCAACTCCTACTAATTATTGATATGATATATCTTAAATTTGAATCCTATTTATTTGATTATTTGAATCATATTTATTGATGCGATATACTTAAATGACCGTCTCTAAATATAAATGATCTGCAAATGTTTGAACTTTATTTTAACACTAATAAAACTATTAAGATATATACACGAAGAGAACTTGACTGAACAACCAAAATATTTACAAAGCAAACATATATATAACTGTGGGGAGAGAAAAACACCATAAATAAGGACCCAGCAAGTAAGGCCCAAAGCCAAACCGATTGTTGAAATGGGCCTAAGCTCAGGTATAGTTATCAATACTTACAGAGGCCCAAAGCCCTGACTAATCCATTCTTAGAGCAGTATCGACAGCCAGTCTAGCAAGTGTGTGACAAGACATGCTAATCCTGCGGTGATGAGAGATTAAGCCACTTAAGTACGATTAAGCCAAAATGATTGCTGCATTTAATGTTTGCTCGGCGGAAAGAACGCCGCATTAAATACAACCCAAAGGGAGGGCGGCCAACATTTAAAGCCATTCAGGATAAACAACCAATCATCTTTAAGGCACGTGATTCCGAATGGCTCGCAGGGGCTACAAGTACAAACTGGCTCGGTAGAACGTGTCAGATTAATCGGCTTGGTATCAGGAATATTTGAGAAGCCTGATCTCCTACGAATATGGAGCACCATAATACGAAGGACCCGGCCGGCCCCTATAAATAAAATAGTCGGCATCAAGAAACAGGTAATCTAATTTATCATATTGCAATCTTCTTCCCCTTCTTACCTTCAAAACACTGACTTAAGCATCGGAGGATCAACGGACCCCGTGGTCCCCCCTTCTAGTACTTCTCCTTTCATGTTTCAGGAACTGTAGACAGTCAGCCCAAGTGCATACTGAAAGATGTGGCCCAAGTATGCAAAACACAACATCAACAATAACCAATATCCATGATGTAAGATATATATAGTTCAACGTACTAGGGACATGCATGCATGTAGGATACATTTTGGAGAAGTATTGATTAACACGAAAAATATGTTAGATACAGTCCTAACTTATGCAATATTTTAAAAATAAAAATAATTTTTCTTGTAACTTTTTTTAGCACTATGATTAAGATATATAACGTGGAGAACTTGACTGAGCAACAACCAAATTCTGTACAAATCAGCATACCTTATAGATGAAGAGACCCGGGAGATTTCTGGGATGAAATAGACATAGCAGCAGTCGCCAGTCGGTGGTGAAGTAGAGAGAGAGAGAGAGACGTGACAGACCCAGAATAGGGGGGGGGGCAAATAAAACCGATACTGGAGATGTTCTGAGGTGGACGGCTGTTTGGAAGAACCTGGACGGTCCAAAAACCATCCAGAGAAGAGGAGCTGGGTCCAACGTACGCGCGTAAAGGTACCTAAGACTGTTAACAAAACCAAAATCATTAGATATCAGTACTCATCTGTCATGTCAGACTGATTTATTGAGCACATGGAACTTTTACATATGATCTTAAGTTGAAGGCAAAAGGCTTAATTCCAACTTTCTTTCTTCCTGCTCTGCTCTGCTCTCTCTCTCTTCTTGGCACCGATTTTCAGCAATGGAGGGCTTGCTTTACGAACATGAAATATTGTATGTATACAAACATCTTGCACAAACCCCTGATCGATAAGAAAGATAATTAAGGAGAGTGATGATCATGATCAGGTTAATTAATCTTTTTCTGGCCCAATTAATCAATTCCACGGTCCTCAAAATTGCATGCCTTTTTGTGGTAAACAGGATCATATGCTCGATAAGTGTTATAAGCTTTGAATGGAAGCCCCGGTAAACGGCGAATCAATACATGTATTATATGCTCATTCCAATGATCCTATGATATATATATAAATATATATATAGACTCTAATCTGGGTTACGCATGCAGGCCACAGTTATACCCTAGTTCTCAGCTCCAGAAAATATGAACATTTAACTGCAAATTAAAGGGGAAGAGAGGGAGTGGAGACGAAGCTTGATGCAGTAGTACTAGAGAGAAGGTAGATAACAGCTAATTGCTAGCCTGTGCATAAATGCGTGTAATCAGCGTATATACAGTCTTACACACCAAAGAAGTGATCCCAGCTGCCCTATGTCATGTATCATTTTTTTTCCACTTTTTCGTCTAAAGCACAAGTAATTACTAATACCAAGTTGGTGCCACGATTTTGAGTCTCTGATCATCCCCTGGCCTCTCCGCGATATCCCCACGCTTTCAACTTTTTCTTGGCACGTATACATCTAAACTGACCCACATCTACAATCTCAACCACATCCTCTCTATATCAGTGTCTCCACCCTTCTTAGACCTTAAAATCTCCACATTCTAGCTTACCTATATATATATATATATAATATGGCTGACCATAACAACTCACCTATGCAACGTCGTCGACTAGACCAACCCTTTCAGCCACCAGTGCCAGCCCTTGACCCTCCCCATCCTCCCACCGAGCAGTACCACTCATTGGACCAAGTCCAACATTCGCACCCAATTCACACGTGTGAATCTCCCTCAGCTAAGCCACTTCAATCTCCAAAGCCCGCCATGGCCTCGAGTTCTTCAAGCAGACACCCAATGTATCGTGGAATTCGGTGCCGGAGCGGCAAGTGGGTCTCGGAAATCCGAGAGCCACGCAAGACCACACGAATATGGCTGGGCACGTTCCCCACCCCGGAGATGGCGGCTGCTGCCTATGACGTGGCGGCGCTAGCACTAAAAGGTGGCGATGCAGTTCTCAATTTCCCTGGGTCACTTGGTTCGTACCCAGTTCCGGCCTCTACATCGCCCGTTGACATACGTAACGCCGCTGCAGCAGCAGCCGCATTGAAAAAGGCTGAATCGAGTGACAATCTGAGACTCGGGCAGCAGTACTCACGTAGCGATGGGAATACTACGCATGAATCTGGTTTAACATCTGGGGACGAGTTTTTGGATGAGGAGGCCATATTTGGCATGCCAAATCTGCTGGTGGACATGGCTGAGGGAATGTTGGTGTCCCCGCCGCGAATAAATTCATCGGATGACTCGCCGGGAGGTTCAGATGGAGGAGAGAGTTTATGGAACTATTTTTGAGAATGATCCAGAGTCGACATTCGAGTAAACGTTATGCAAAATTCGAAAGTAGAAATATAATAGAAAAGGAATAGAAACTACGAAAATGCCTTTGCATTAACGTGCCTGTCATCAAATATAAATGAAGTAATAGGATTAGGTCGATGGAAACCATGATCACAAGGTTACAGATAAATAAATATAATCAGCACAGTGATTTTCGAACACGTACGTTAATATATAGAGTTTTGGGACGATATTGGGCGCCGTAGAGTTAGAATTTTGTTTTGCTTGTTTTTGTTTCTGTGTGTATGTACTTACAGATAAAGTTGTGTGAATTTGCATCGTTGTGAGATTATTATGTTCTCTCAATATTGTGGCAAAAATTGTTGGATGACATAATTGTTTGCCTCTGTGGGAATAAATAAGGGCTGCCGTGAGCCATGTTTTCTTGATCGATCTCGGCTGTAAAATATGAGCTTCATGAGCTGGTTTTGATCAGGGCGCAAATTGGGTCCGTATAATCAGCAGTAAGAGAGCAGAGGGAAAACTATATATATATATATATATGGCAGCTACATGAAATTTGAAAACCAAATTCGGAGTAAGAAAACGAGTTAGTATTTTGTACTCTCTGTCGACGTCGAACGCAAATCTCTCCTAATTGTGAAAGAAGTTCGGAAAAATTAAAGTAAATTAAATGGGAAAACAAACTTTGATTAATAATGATATCAGTCACACTTTCGTTATTTTAGATTATCATGAGTCAAGACCTAATGGTTCCTTTTTCAATGTCAATATCTTTTTTTGACGAAAGATTTAAAGCTACATAAATTGGTTTCGAGTATGATCATGAGAATAGAGAATGTGATCTCTATGCATGATTAAACTGTTCATTTGTCGGGGAATTAATAATGATCGTCATGTTACCTACCATGAACAGCTCTCTCTCTCTCTCTCTCTCTCTCTCTCTCTCTCTCTCTCTCTCTCTCTCTCTCTCTCTCTCTCAGTATATATTAGTATGTTGAAGTAATCAATTGCGTGGCATAATATATCAGGTATTTCGAGCCAAAGTGCACTTAGGGTTGCAGGAATATATAGGGTTGCAGGTATGTCGTAAAAAGATCAGTAATCACGTAAATATAGGACAAGGATCCTCTCGTACGTACGTGTTCTTAATTATCTCTCTAATACATCCACACTTACATTACACATGATGCAAGGGCTCATGTTCATGTAATAAAAGGATCATGATCTCGTGATCAGAGAGTGCAACTTAATTATATATAGGCATTAATATTCTCAAAGTAATTTAGGAGACAATTGCTTGCCTCCTGCGGATGAATAAAGAGCAATCCGAATTTGAGATGACTATAAAAGGATGAATTTAGGATGGAAAATGGTAATAAGAAAAACTTACAAAAAAACTTATTTCTCCACATATCAATTATTGATTTGTTGAAAAATCATGATATTATTTGAATTTTAAAAGAAAATTAATAAAATGAATTTTGTAAGTAAAATAGTAAGTACATATATGTAGCTCTATTCATTTAAGATTATTTGAAATTAGGTGCTAATTATTTAGAATAATGTCTAGTGAGCACAGCAGATGAAGACGGCCTGCATGACTTTTTCTATTCTTTAAGGAGACAAGCATCTCGTGCCATATCTTGTAGGGCCAGATGGTATGTGCGCAGCACTCACGGCAGATCCAATTGGCAGCATGTGTTTTGCGAGACAAAATGTATATGCCTACATATATTGCCAATTGTAATGGCCACGACACAACAAGAGACAATTACTTAATAACTTCGCTACTTCAAACCGAAGTCAGAGGTACAGCGAGACACCAGCGAGCCATTATAGCTATCTGATGCGGACCTCTTTTCCTCGGAATTGAAAAAAATTAATTTGTTCAAAGAATTCTCTTTTAATTTTCCATCTCCAAAAGATATTTGATCTTTGCTGGTCAAAGTAAAGAACTTAAATGTTTATGATAGAGCAAGATGAAAATGTTTAGATAGTACAAGATGAGTAGTAGGTCACTATAATAAAAATGAATTATATTTGTGACGGATCATTTAAGACGAGAAATGCAAACAAACTCATTTTAATAAAAAATAGTAATTTTAACAAAAAAATAACTGACACAAATAAGCAGTTTATCAAAAACAAGTTTTAAAGCATGCTTTCGGTTACCGCTAAGCCGGGCCGGCAACCTCCACTCAAAGCAACGGTAAAAAAACAGGAGAAGATGCTCTAGATCAGAAGTAATTATTAGATAATCATATCTCATCATAATTATATAACATTTAATAAATAACTCATTAATATCATGTTTATCATTCATGCATGCATGCTTTACTTCTTCAACATCAAAACAAAACGATCCACTTCAATTTAAAATTAATGAAAAGCTTCCATCAAGGCTCAAGTGACACAGACATATATATATAATATAAATATATATATATATATTCCGGCCGGCCAAACACTTATTACCCAAAGCTTAAAAAGGATTAATATTTTTTAATATTGGAACAAAGCAACTCTTCGTAATAGATCTCATACTATTCGCTTTATACTCATTAGTACTGTTACATATTTTAAAATATGACTTCATATATCAAATACTTTAATGATAACTACTTAAAATGTGTCGCATCAACAAAACGACATATCGAAGATAATTAATATTTTTTTTTTTTCTAAAGATACCCCTAATTTAGGTGGGTCTTCCCTGCAAATTTCGGCAGAAATATTGATAGTGTGGTTGCAAGTCGGCCATGAACTCTGAAAGGTGGGGAGGCCTTCAATGTTGAAAAAAAGTTGCTGTTAAGTCTTTTTGGATACTTTTTTATCCGTAAAATCAAAAAGGAAATGATGTTTGTGGGGTTATGTCTGATGCAAAACAAAGAAGCCAAAATCCATTTAACTTTGAATGAGCTCAAAAAAGGTTTGACTATGGGACCAGCATGGCCGACATCGCCTACAATGCTTTTTATCTTCACTACCTTCTCAAGTTGGTGATGCGTCTCTCTCTCCTTGAGCAAGATCATCACTGAAGACGTACTACTACTACTAATACTGCTGCTTATAATTCATGATCATCCCCCAGCACGAAGCTGACATCTTTTGATATTTTTAATTTTCGCCCTTCAAAAATAAATAAATAAATAAATAAATTGGTATTATTAATTAATTAATTAACATGTTGTGGCCGACTTGACTAAGTTATCATATCTTCATCTAATCCACTTTGCAGCCATGGTTCCCCACCCACCTTTCAGATGGGAAATCCCGAATATCGGCTAGATTATATGATCAACATGATCGATCACTGTAATTCTAATTGTTATTGTCGCTCTTATAACCAAGATAGTCATGTTTTTATCTCTATAACTTAGGATTAGGTCTTCATGACTTACACCCGCAATTTCAATAGGGCCAATTAGACTATCCATTGACGTACGTACTAATTAGCTGGACAACACCTGTGATTTTACAGCTTCTTGTCTTCGGCCAATTAACATCGAATTGAGCCATCCTGTTTGCACTAAACAGTATGGATGTTCAAGTGATCTCAACCATCATTTCCTTCCCACTTGGAAATATATATGATACTATGTACATGTCCAAAAACAGTTAATTTAATCAACCTGATCGATGTGATCGATCAGAAATAGTAGCTAATTTAGAGGTTAAGATCAAAAAGTTAATATATATTCTTTCCATTTCTTTTTTTGAAGTTCAAATGAACTATTAGTTGAATTTCATTCCAAGAAAAACGCTTATATGTAGCCAATAATTATTTGAAACAAAAATGACAATTTCTTATCAAAATAAGTACATTCTCATTGCAAATAGTTATTTTCGTCACAAAATAATCAATTTTCTTATGTTGTCTTATATATATATGTGTTTCAATCCGGATTAGATTTGAAATAATTTGAGTATGAAAAGGGGAGATTTGTTTATAAGACATTCCAATTCGAGTAGGCTTTGGGACACTTTGCTACGTATGAACCACAAAAAAAATATTTCTTTAATGACAAGAATGAAAAGCTAGAAAACTTTTTCTAGCAAATAAGAAAGGAGAAAGAAGGTAGGTGAAGTATAGTACTTATTGGATGGTTTTGTTCCCAATTAATTAAGACCCTACCAAGAAGAGAGAGAAGAATATATATACACGACCATATATAAGAAAATCTTTCTTTAAAGATAACAAAATGATAACACAGTGAGTAAAAGAACGAAAAGGAAGGTAGGTGCAGTTATTTGATGATTTGGTTCTCAAAACGTCTAAGAAGAAGAGGGAACAAGCATCCAATGAGGTTGACAGAGTTAAATACATCTCTTTTCGTCCTGATTAAAGAAATCTTTTCTCTCACGGCCCCCCTGCAATAGGCCAGGTACGTACGTGTGGGGACATCTCAAACTTGGGAATTAGCTAGTGATCCACCAAAGATATGTCTACCCAATTATGATCATTCATGGTTTGTTCGATATGACTCTCTCTTTCCTTCTTCTTCTACGCGGGTTCTAATCATCAATTATCAATCGTTGGCCTGACTGATTATTTGTTCCATTTTTCATGCAGTTCTCTAATTACATATTGTAGCATTTTGAATAAGTTTTATTAAATTGCTTGCAAGTTTGTATAGAGGTCTTAACATTATTGATATGAAAGAATTTATATGTCGTGTTAGCAGTATGAAGATTAAAGAATGTGAAGTCGGACATAATAATGATTATTTTGCATGCTAATTTCAACAGATAATTCGTAGGGAATAGAGACAAGAGGATCGCTCCAAACACAAAGAAAATGACTTTGATGTTCAATTCAAAACTATCAAAATCCAAGAATAGCCAAATCAACCCATAAGTCGAGCTGTAATAGCTGAAAATCGACCATATCAAAATTTTACCAAAAATAATAAAATCTCAATAATCACACCAAAAATAAATATATAATAAAAGAAGTAATTTGTCAAAAATCTAACCTAAATCGGGTTCAGAATCACTTCCTAAACGATAAATAAAATATTACCATAAAAGGTAAAAAATAACAAAAAATAAGAATTCAGAGAGGAAAACAATGGATTTTAGCCTCGAAAAATATGCACACCTAGAATAGTTGTGTGACCACAACGTGGACGCCGAAAATAGCTTTCCGAATTGAGGTCATATGTGCGATTCTGATACCCGTAATCAAAGTTATGACCAAAATAACAAAACGTGACCAAAACTGTCTCAATTAATGAAATATCACAATTTCCTGCTATCTTTACGCTGATCTGCCACCTCAAAGTATTTCAACGCAGTCAATGTGCAATCTGGCAATTCAGCATCATATGATTCGGACCCTCTTGTATTAGAATATGTCATTTACACTGACTTATAAAATTATAAATATATATTTTTTAATTGTATAAATTGTAGAAGTAGTACTACTGCTCATGGAACTCCTGCCATCCTAGCTAATGCCTATTAACACAGCTCGCATATGGAAGAGCTTGAACAAACACTTCGAGAATTGTTTAATACATGCATTGAAATTATTATTACTTGCATATGTATTGTATTGGTATATAGTAAAACTTTTGTTCATCAATGTCATGGTAGTCATGTTGGCGATCATGGTATTGATTAACAGTGATTATGATACAATAAATATAATGGCCGTGGTGATGAAGATTGAAGATGTATAGTAGCAAAGAGAGATGATGGTGATGGTGTTTCCTCGATTGTGATTATACACATGAGTTGTGGATTGGTGGGCAGGCATGCATGACTTTAGTTATAAACAACAGTGACAATGGTATTCTTAAATCTATGGATTTGTAATTCTTTTAGAGATTGTTTTGGACCCCCAAATTAACTACTTTTGCATATTTTGAAGGAAGGGAATTACCTAAAATTGAGTGTAGAAGTATGTGGCATGAACCCAAATGATTACTCGAAGTGTCTAGCTAGCTAACAGTTTAAAGATGAAGGTTGTGTTTAGGTAGCGAGATATTATCAAGTATTCTGTGAATAGTAATAAAAAAAATAATAATATAATATTTAATATTAGTGAATAATAATAAAAAAAAATTAAAAATAATAAATAAATAATAAATAATAATGAGATATTATAAGCAGACCTAAAATATTCTCAATCTCAAACTAGGCCGAAAAATAGTTGACATTGCCAACAAGAAGAGAAAACAAAATAGTACTTTTTGACAAGAAAATGGGCTATGAGCCCAAAGGATGGGCCAGTTTTCTTAATCATAGGCTGAACTTTGCTTAAGTAGCTAGCCCAGTTTCCTACTTAATATTGGAACGGCCTTTTAATCGCTATCAGCGTGAGGGATAAGGCGTGACGGTGACACGGGGATTACACATAAAATGGTACAAGAGTCGTGGCACATACAGAAACTCTCGTTCGATGTTAGCCACGTGGTCCGTGTGAATGTACATATGTGAAGTGTGAACAAAGGAAAACCTCGTACATCTTGTCTGAAACAAAAAGTCGGCCGTCAACAGATTTTTTGTGTACGTGGCGTGGAATGGATTTGATGCGCATTAACTACTACGTCACCGGTTCACGATCGAAAGCGACGTCGTGGAACTCGAAGGGGGCTCCTCGCATTGTTCTAGTAACTAGTGAAGACTACTGTGACATGATTTGGGAGCATCGAACTGTGAGCCATTCTACTATTCTAGTGAAATCTGGCTGCTTCTGGTTCTACATTCGTCTTTGTAATTTTCTCTCAGCTTTTAGAATTGCGATATATTTTGCATTTAAAACATATTACCAATAAAAATGGGAAAAAAAATGCAATGAACTCCAAAATTAATGTAATTTAATGTGATCTATTAAATTTTTTATATAAACACATCAATTTATAAATTCATTCTTAGAAAAAAAAAATTGTGTTTAAAGTGTTTATCCAATCGTAAATATAATTTATAAAGAGTGTGGATCTCGATATTGCAATAAAATCTACAGATTCTCTGTTTATACATTGAAATGATCTCTCATGACCTGGTCATCATTTACTTATATATATATTTGCTGGTTTTACGTGCGTGGTGCTGCTTTGAATAATGCAATGCAAGTTATGCAACAAGTAGTATTTGAACTGGCCTCCACAATATTACTTGGAAAGTAAGTAACTAAATAAACGTGCTATTTTTAAGTACTAAACTATGTGCCAGGTCATCACCTTCCAACACGTTCTCTACACTTGGTTAGCATTAGCCATTAGTTTAAGCAAGCTGGCGAGAATGGTCAGTACTATGTCAGAAAAAAATATCTTTTTTAGCTTTCGGTTGGGCTCCAACTGAGCAAACACCGCGTCCGTGTCCAAGACGCGCCCACGTGTCGGAATTACCTTCGACGCTATCTATAAAAGAGTTTTTCCCTCTGATCACTTATGCGGCTTAAAGACCAAACAAATCCAACATCATTTACAGCCACCAAAAACACTTGAAAATTTCGTACATTGTGCGGCAGTCACCCTCCAATGGATATTTTCCGCCAATACTCAGACCCCAGTCCATTTCGGCGGGACCCAGGTTTAAACGACAATCCAGAGATTTCCTCGTTATCTGATGCCGGCACTTTCGAGCGCCGAAGCGGTCACTCAGACGAAGAGGTTAGAGTACTAGCTTCGAGCACGCCCAAGAAGCGTGCGGGAAGGAGGATATTCAAAGAGACGCGACACCCGGTGTATCGCGGAGTCAGGAGGAGGAACAAGAACAAATGGGTCTGCGAAGTGCGCGAACCCAACAAGACATCGAGGATATGGCTCGGGACGTACCCTACCCCGGAGATGGCAGCGCGGGCACACGACGTGGCCGCTTTGGCGCTCAGGGGAAGGTCGGCGTGTCTCAACTTCGCCGACTCGGGATGGCGGTTGCCTATGCCGAGTTCGACGGACGCGAATGACATAAGGAGGGCAGCGAAGGAGGCAGCAGAGTTGTTTCCACCGAGAGATCGTGAGTTCGGTGGGGATTGCGGCGAAGAAGCCGGGAAAGTGCTCGTGAAGGATTGTAAAGAGATTTCCGGGAGTCTTCATGATCACAGGGTGGAGGCCGAGGAGGAGAAGGCTGTGCAGGAAAATGCGATTTACTTGGACGACGAGGCCCTGTTCGACACGCGAGGCTTGCTAGTGAATATGGCCGAAGGGCTTCTACTATCTCCACCTCCTTGTCTAGACGAAAAAATGCAATGGGATGACATGGGAAGTGAGGCTGAGTTTTCGTTGTGGAGTTTCTCGAGCTGATAATTAAGCTTCTACGGCTTTCAGTTGTAGCAAAAATAGTGGAAAAACAAAAAAACGAAAAAAAAAAAAAAAAAAAAAAAAAAATTAAAAAAAAATTTTTTTTAAAATTANTAGTGAATATGGCCGAAGGGCTTCTACTATCTCCACCTCCTTGTCTAGACGAAAAAATGCAATGGGATGACATGGGAAGTGAGGCTGAGTTTTCGTTGTGGAGTTTCTCGAGCTGATAATTAAGCTTCTACGGCTTTCAGTTGTAGCAAAAATAGTGGAAAAACAAAAAAACGAAAAAAAAAAAAAAAAAAAAAAGGAGTTTAAACAGGATCTCTCTTGCACTGCATGCGAAAAGTAAAGTATTGAAATATATAAATATTATTAGAATATATTTTTTTAATATTATTTTTATTTTAAAATTTTAAAAAATTGAATTGTTTATTTTATTTTATATGAAAATTTAAGAAAATTATAATAATTAAATGAGATGATATGAATTGAGATAAGTTGTGAAAATAAAAAATAAAAATCTCAACAAAAAATAAAATAAAATATAGGCAGAAATATATGTATCATGGATTAAATCAATTCTTTTAGAAGCTGTAAATTTTTGAGCTGACCAAATAGGTAGTTTTACTTCTTGAGTGTAAGAATGGTTAATGTATTTTTAGAAGGGTCGACGTTGCCGTTCACGGAGAATTTTCTACCGAAATTCTTTACCGATCACTTAAACCCCTTTTCTTCTTCTTCTTTTTTGGTTTAACTTCTTCTTTCACCATTTTTTTAAACCATTTAGATATTTCTTAAAAATAAAAATAAAAATATTCATTTAAAAACACTTACTTAATCATTAATCATTAAGTAAAACAAAATTAAATAAGATTTCGGTAGAGGATCCTCTGTTTGCCAGCATAGTGTTTTCCTTTTTGAAGTGTACGTAACAGCTACAAAGAGTAGTCCTAGCTTAGTAGCTTATTTTATATCCCCTATCATATTATACTTTGATGATATTATTAATAATATTTGGATTTATTATATTAAAAAATAAAACTATATTATTGACTGTTAAATAATGACATCAACATAATATGATGAAAATAGTGCAATAGCATCTCTTCTTTCTAACAGCAAATTATACACAAATCTAATAGAGTATTTAATAATTGAGTGATGCTATGTATAAATTTTAAATAGATAAATTTTGTATAAATTTTTTTATCAAAAATTAAAGTCTACTAATAAATAATAATTTTTTAAAAATATTTTAATATAAGATTTAAATTTTTATAAAAACTCGCACCGGATTTATCTATTCAAAATTTGCACGTATTTCATAGAAAGTAATGGACATCTTCCCTCCACCTACGTTTTGAAGAAACTCGTGGCGTGGAAGCCCTCCACGTATTCTTTAGGCGACCCCACCATGGTGTCTCCAAGTTTGATAAAAAGCCTAGGTCTGCAACGGTCAAGTCAAAAGCCCAATTATGAGAAGAACTAGTCGGTCTGAATAAATTAGATCATAAATGGATTAATACATGATATTCAACGGCCAACTTCCCATTATGGTTAAAAACCAATCATAATTAATTATGGATTGTTGATTGTGGAAGGGACACAAGTTTATAACGATTCGATTCCATTACAATATTTTTAACTTCCAATTAATGGGTTCGATGATGTCGATCTGCACCATCGATTGCACATTTTATGACTAATATTGTTGATTTATGGAACGGAAGTTTCTTGAGGACGTGCTTTCAAGCTTCAATTGAGTTATATTAAAAAAATATTAATAATTTTAGGATATATTGTAAGTTCCGTATTTATTTTTCAAAAAAAGTTACCTAATATAAAACTGACATAAAATTTATAATTTTTTTTATAATAGATTCCACTACTTTTTAAAAGAAGTGTGCAATTTTGAAAAAAAAAATTTGGGAGTTTGATTTGGACTCCCCTTTTTTTACCTGTTAGCCTTTTTTATTTTATTTTTTAGTTTTTTTTATTTAATGATTACTAAAATATTTTTTAATAATATTGTGAATTTTGTTATTTTTAAAAAATATTTAAAAGTGTTAAAAAATGATATGAAAAAAAATTAAAAATAATTGTTTTTCACATTATTTTTTTAACACTTTTAAATATTTTTAAAAAAAATCATAATATTATTAAACAACATTTTCTTAATCATTAACTAAAAATAAAAATAAAATAAAAATAAAAAAGACAAACGGGTAAAAAAAAATTAAGAACCCAAATGGGACTCCCCAGCACCGGCCCATTTTAAAATCTTAGAACTGTATCCATTAATATTAAACTTGTTTTTCTTAAGCGAAAATTGGTATATTATATGCTACGTACGTGACTTACAGTTTTCAAGTTGTGTAAGAAAAATTTTCCCTCCATTTTTAATAACTATGCCGCTGTAAAGTTTGTTTGCCTCTTTGAACATTTTCATAATGTTCTTCCCCACGTTGCATAGTGATTTTAAATAACAGAAAAGAAATGAATATGAAATGAAACTCAGCGGAGGGGATTTCATTTGAAAGCAGGAATTCCTCCATTTTGTACGGAAACAAATTTTCGAGGAGGGAGAAGAAGAAGAATGGCAAGCCAACTCACCAACATGACCATGTTCACACACATAATCTCTTCTTCAATCCGTCTATGATTTTATAAGATATTTTTTCTCCCTCCTCATTTGAATTTATAGAAAAGAAAATCTTTGGGTTGGCTCTGCTAGCAGTAGCATCTCTCTCCCATGCTCTCAGAGTCTCAAAGAGATTTCAGGAATTCGTTTGGTTTCATGTCCATCTCGTTTTCTGTGATTTTGTGTCAGATCTATGTTCTTTTGCTGTTTTGCTTCAACCTAAATTTTATGTGATTTCATGGTTTTGAGCAATAACAACAGAGCTTCATGAGCTGGAGGAGGTATGGCAAAGATTAGCTTGCACCTGAGCTTGAGGCCAAAGCTGGCCGTATCAGCCATTGGAAGATTTTGTGGCTCGAGATTTGGCAAAGGGTGATGGTTAGATGAACCTCCAATTTGATATGAGTGTGTAGCGCTTGAGTTAGAGGATTTCATTCTCAAAGAATTATTAAACCAAAAATCTAATAACGTTGAAGGCTACCTTTTCCTACCGTTGAGTACTTACAGGTTTGGATATAATCTCTTACAGGCTTGGATACTTTATCTCATAATATTTTATTACTATTTATTATTTAATATTTTATTATTATTTTTTCATTATTATTTATAAAAAAAAACTTTTAAACTATGTCACTATCCAGACATAACATTTTCTAATGGTCGGCGACGTGATGGACGGAGCGAGATGTTAGCTAGGCTAGATGGTGCTTACGTGTTTTGTTTCCTGTGTTTTTTTTTTCTTAATAATAATTATGTGACGTGACATGAGTGGTAGAATTGGGTTAAGGAACACTACCCTTTATAAAAGAATTAATTTTTACATTATTTTATACATCACACATCATAATTTTTTTAATTTTTTTTTTATTTCTCTTATTAAATATGTATTATATGGATGAAGAATAAAAAAATATAAATATTTCAAGAAGAGTAAAATAAAAAAAAATTGAAAAAAAAATAAAAAAAAATAAAAAATATATTAATATGTTATGTGTAGGATGATGCATAGCAATACTCTTTACAAAATGTGTAAATTAAGCCATTGCAGAAGCTCAGGAACATCCTGGATCCTTTTCCTCTCCAAAAGGAGATGCCGTGATGATGAGGTGGTGCTTGCGAAATCAATGCGTTGCTAACTTGATATGCCTGCCTTTAGGGGCCCCTGCAATACTGCAATATTATGACCCACTTGTTGCAAGTTGCAAGCAACCGTATACCTTTCTAAATCTACCTTTGTCACCGACTTTTTGACGATCGATGCATCTGCTTTCGGGTTCTGCAGCTTTAATTTAATTTGCAGCTCATATGTGGAATAAATGTGTCAAGAAGTTTCAACCAGTGCTCTCTTCCCGTGGTAAAAAGGCCTGGTTCACGAAACTTTCACCCGTGTTGATCTCTGTAATAAACGAAATTACATTGAAACTAATTAACTTTAATGTAGCTTAGATGAATATCAATTTTTATAAGATAGATAGCACTCGGGGAAAAAAATAAAACAAAGTGCCGGCTCTCCTTTCTCCTTTTTTTTTTTTTCTTGGCACTGTCATATATGATAAATATACCTAGCCTGCAGGAAAAAACATTGAGATAATTAACTTGTGGGATAAATGTGTAGCATAAAGGACATGCATGCACACGTGCCCAAGTGGGTGAAGAGTGGACAGTCTGCATGGAAGATGGCATATCATTATCATATTCACATTTATTAATATTGCACCCTATTTGATATGCATCAGAGTACTGCAAAGTGAGAAGGTCAACTGCATGCTCGTCTCAGTACTCCTGCAGTCCAAACACCAACAAACCATTTTGCAATAACCATTGCCACTAGAATTCAAAATTCAAACATTATAATAACGAAACTTTGAAGATTAAAAATTTCACCCGTCAGAAGCTAGCAATCCAAGCTGCTTCGTTTGCTTCTTCTTCTTCGTCTCCTTCTCCACTCTTCTGCCAACTGTTTAATTCACACACCCTGTCTCTCTAATGGGTAATTTTCCCATTCATCTTGAGATCTTCACCCCACTGATCCTCTCTTCTATTCTCCGCATCTAAATCATACACTTCGTCTCTTTATAGCTGTAAATTCCTCTCACTGGGTTTCTGCCTAAAGCCACTGAGCTCACCTCTGAAGGTGAATTTATGGAGCCTCATCCATACACATACTGCTGCGATATACTTCAAATACCCCAGCTTTTTTCGCAATCTGATCTATCTCTTTACAATCTCTTAATTTCCTAGCTCTCTCTCTCTCTCTCTCTCTCTGTTTACCGACTCAAAATCCTTCAGCAACGTTATATCTTTCTTCACTGACTGGCCTCTCACAACTCTCAATGGCATCGACTGCTCCCTCCGGTGATCAGAAGCTGAGAAAACCAATTACGATTCAACGGAGGCCGTTCATGCTTAAAGATTACCTCAGGGATGATCTCCTCAGCTCCTGTTCGTCCAGCGGTTTCAAGTCGTTTCCACGCCGACAATGCTGCATCACCGTCCGTTTCCTCCTGGAGGTCGATCTCAAAGAGAACAAGAAACAACGACTTCTCCGTCGAAACCGTTCTAAGGTGGCCGCTTCCACCACAATGTCCGCCCTGCAAAGAGCTTCGAAGGCGGTGATCAGCGCCTTCAAGAAGCAACTTCCGCTTCAGTTCCTTAAGTCCCCGTCCGTACGAGACATTGGTAGAAGAGAAACAGTGCCCATAAGCCTCTGTCAGAAGCTCTTCTTCAGACAGAGCTTCTGGAGGAAAGTCATGGACAAGGGAGAGGGCGGTATCAGACGGTGGAGATTGTTTCGTGAGATGCACAAGGAAAAAGATAAGAAATCCGATCAGGACACGCATGATTCATCCACCACTAGAGTCGGACGGAGGGTTCTGTCCAGCGGTAACGAGTGGGCCGAAACTCGGAGCGAATTCACTAGTTCCGAAACTAGACGGTCATCCAGCGGGAAATGCGAGAGTTCAAGCGAAAACGACGTCGTGGATGGTAAATCCGATTTACCGGAGAATAAGGACAGCAATAACGTCTGCGAAACAGTCGGTGAGTATTCCATCTCAGGAGCGACGGCCACCACTTACTCCGGAGCTAACACGAAGGTTAGAGTTATTTTATTTTATTTTTTGAACAGAAGGTTAAAGTTTTTTTTATAATATATTTTAAGTAGAAATGAAATTTACAGATATTTTTGTACTATTAAAATGTCGCACAGTTTTTAAAAGACTAAGGTCCGGTTTGTTATAGGTTGGAAAAGGATGATATAAGATATTTTGTTTAGGGTTGAATAAAATATTATTAAAATTTAATTTTTATTTTAAAATTTAAAAAATTTAAATTTTTTATTATATTTTGTGTGAAAGTTTGAAAAAATTATAATGATAAGATGAGATAATTTTGTATATCCAAATCTAGTCTAAGATCTATTTAAATAGTAAGATAAGATGAAATAGTTTTAAATAAAAATTAAAAGTTAAATAAAATATAATTAAAATATAATTTTTTTAATATTATTATTATTTTATAATTGGAAAATTTTGAATTTTATAATATATTTTATGTAAAAATTTAAAAAAATTATAATGATAAAATAAAATGAGATAAAATATTTTCACCATCTAAACTAAGCTTAAATCTTATATCAGCGTAACAAAAATTCTTTTTTAATAATTGATTATTTCTTTTAGAGAAACTTGCAGCTGTATATTTACTCATAATAAATAAATAAATATATACACACATTTGGATATTTTTTAATTTAAAACTATTAGTACGCAGTATTGGTGGGAGAATATTGATTGGGTTCTTGCTGGGGCCGAGGTTGCTTTGAAATTTTATTAGCAGATTAATAGGTTTACGGCTTACTTCTCACTTTCCTCTGTCGGCAACATAATGGAGTGGACTGTGTTTTGGTTTTTTAACATGGATAAGGAAATTGGGGAGGGACCACTTTTTGGTGGTTTTGCTGTTTTTAGGCTCGGGGCATGCACGTAATCATAACTGTACCATCAATCGATGGACTCTTCTCTGTAGGGCGTCGTTGATTATTATTTTGTTGTACCTACATAAACTTAGATTGGAGGTCTATTAATTTTTTTTATTCCACAAATTTTATAGATATATTCTATAAAATCTGCATGAACTTGAGATGTTACAATTAATATGTTAATTAGGAAACTTATAACTCATGATTAATACTCGACCGGTTTCGTCTGACTCTCTCTCTCTGGTTATCAACAATATTGTACGTAGTAGGATGTCTAGATCATGTCTTAATGCAGATCAATATTTGTAACATAATTAAAAGGTTGTCTTGATTAAACAAATTGACATCAGGAGTGGCCCAACGAGGAGAAGGAACAATTCAGTCCAGTGTCCGTTCTGGAGTTTCCATTTGAAGATGACGAACACACCGTTGATGTACTATATCCTGCCTGTATAGATGGTATCTATTAATTTCTTTCTAAATTTGATAATTGAAGAGTTTTTTTTTTTTATAATTTTAGTATTTAATTGGCCAATTAAATACTAAAATGGTACACATCCTCCAGACAATCACATGCCAAAAAACTGAGCTATTTGAGAGGAAAAATGGATATATGATCCATATATATGTTTCTGACAGAAATGTGAAATGTGATGGACAGGGTCGAAGCAAAAGCGTATCATGCACAAAATGAGACGGTTCGAGTGTCTCGCTCAAACAGAAGCAGTGAACTTAGAAAAACGTATTGCGCTTTCTGAGCCGAACCACGAAGCTCATTATAAATCACTGGAGCAACCTTGCTCAATGCCCACCCTGGACAACGAAATGTTGGAAGACAAAGAAGATGATCATGAGCAAACAGAAGAAAACGCTCAAGAATTATCATTTCACCTCATCGACACAAAGTGCTCTCCAAATGGTGTTATAATCAAGGCAGATCACAATCCGTTGTTGGATTTCTTTAGGGAGAGAAGTGAAGAAAACCATGCAAGCTGTGCGAGCACAACAAGATCAGAAAAATGTAATGAATTTGAGCATGAGTACTTATTGTCGAAGGTGGCAGAAGATTGGCTGAGTGGGAACCCACGAGAAGTGGTATTGGGATGGGAGGTGAAAGATGGGAGAAAAGTGTATCTCAGGGACATGGAGAAGGGTTGGAAGTGGAGGACATTGGTTGAAGAAAAAGAAGTTGCATTGGACACTGAGGTTGAGGTTTGGACTTGCTTGCTTAACGAGCTGGTACTTGACCTATTTTCCTCGTAAATAAATTGCTTTCGGATCACTTTCTCTCTCAGTGTTATTTTGTTCCCATGGAGAAAAAAGCCGAACATTTCCCGATCAATAGGCCGGTACAAAGATCATTTTCTCTCACTTCCTTTCCAACTCTTGCATGTTGCTTCCACAGTTCAAAGATCATTTTTATTTAAATAAAATAGATGGTATTTATTTATAGTGTAAAATATAGAAGATTTCAGTTATTTTGCATGTCTACAAATTTAAGATATTTCATGTTTTACATTAAATAAATGAAGAGAATTTTTGGCTACCAATGGCGCGGTGGGCACGGATTGGTGATTAGCCCGGACCAATCCAGAAGCCCAACTTACTTTTGAATCTCCAATTGGGCTACCAAAGTAGAACCAATTATTAATCACCGATTTAGACTTAGAATATTAGAATGGGTTTCAACAAATTTATCTCTAGCCATAAATTCAAAACATGAAAATTTTTTATGAAATATGAAAAGTACATATTTTTCATAAATCCTAAATCTCCGTAGCCATAACCTCACATTAAATTAATCATTAGATTAGTTAAAATATTATTTTTTTAATAATAATTAGAGAGGACATCCCGACCGATTAGTCCCTACATGGACATGGGTCTTAATCCTAACCTAAAGTGTGACTCATTACCAAAAAGCCCAATAATATCTGGAAGGTCAGAACCAAATGAGTAACCACTCAAAGGATAAAAACACTTATTATTTGAGTCTAAGGGATAAACTCTCATCTCCAAATTTGGATTCAAATGATGGATAGTTATTATCACAAAAGTAGTTCACGGAGCTCTCTCTATATAAGAAGAAAACCCACATATGTAAAATGGATCCGATTCTTGAGAATTACTCGATTATTGTTCTAGTCACTAACTTAGGATCGGAGGCATTTTATCAAACCCCCAACCACCTATTCTTTGGTTGCAGATGATCGTGAAATGGTGGTAGTGAAACAAGTCCACAACAATAATATTTTTAATCTATTTTTTTCATATTTTAAAATTACACTAACTATATGTTAATTAATAATTTAATTTGATACTTAAATTATTTTTTCCAACTTAAATTTATTATGGCTCAAAACTGGGAAACAATAATTTAAGTAAATAAAATAATAATTATAGAGTGTGAACAGTTAGTCTTCAAATTTAAAAATAAACTTAAATGTATTGTAACTAAAAGTTAAAGATTTTAGTGTATGATAAATCCAATGCAGTGATTTTAAACACAAATTCATCAAATTTTGAAGATGTCACTCAATTGATGAGTCTCTTAGGAGGCCGACAACTTTGTCTTGACTCTTAGGAACTATCTCATCTCATATCACCTCATCAATTTTTTTAAATTTTCACATAAAATATAATAAATAATTCAAAATTTTCAAATTTTAAAATAATAATTATATTAAAAATTAATATTCTAACAATATTTTATTCAACTTATCTAAAATCATCTTATATCATCTTATCTTATCTCACTATCCAAACATGCCTTTATTCTTTCTTTGTAGCAGCAGTACTTATAGACTATAAGCACTGCAATATACAAGTGGCCCATAACAAGAAATCCATTAACTTGGCTAGTGGAAATGGTTGCATTCTCTGCCGTCCGTCCGTGTGAACAATGTTGTTGTTTTTGGCACTAACAAGTAAAAATGACATTCACCTGATCAACAAGAACAAGATATTTGCAGATATTTTCAGTTTTGAAGTGTATAATTTTCACCTATTATTGTCTTAAAAAAATAGATAAATTTAAAACTAATATGATTTTTTTTTTTAGTGATAACCCACTTTTGTGAACATTGAATATAGGTTGAGAAAATTAAAAAATCAGTAAATAAACACGTGGCGGGCGCACACAGAGAATTGAGACCAAGTGGGTGATCTCGCTTACTCGTGAGATATTGGCAACAAATTAATATGGATATCTACTTTGGATCGTGGAAGATGTTTATCCTAAAGTTGTTCATAATTTCAAAACATAAAGCAATTTCTTACGTAAATGTCTATGAATAATTCTATATTGGTAACACTCAAAATCGGTGTAACATCATTAATATGATGGTGATTGCATCAATTCTGCGTCCGAGATTTTAGGGGTAACAACTACTAAGGTCCAATGTTCAATGTTGGCAACGGATATTGTATTCTTCTTGTCTAACTCTTCTTCTCCTTTTTAAAAATTTATTTTGAGTAAATATATTATTTTATTGTATATAAAGCGTACAATTCACATCATTTTGATTATAAGATTTAATTTATAAATTTTAAATTTTAAAAAATATCTTCTAAATAATTATATCATAACTTAATAATATAATTTTCATATATTAAATATCATTAAAACACACAAATCACACTAATGGGGGAGTGGAATACTTGGCATTATCCATCGTAACAGCATGTACTCGAGTCGCTTGTAAACAAATTCACTCTCCTAGCAGCAGTATTTGTATCCCGTGGGATATTGCTTGTGCTGCGTGTAAATCGCGGGCCTCCCTGCTTTTAAGCGGTGAAGCCGGCTGCCAATTTCCAAAGACCTCTCTCTCTCTCTCTCTTTCTCAATTTTTTTTTTTTTCCATAGAAAACGCCATGCAACGCTGATACATGCACTTCTGCTTGGTATATTTGATCGGAGTTCGCTTGTATCAACGTTACTTTATTTTCTGTTTGCGGTGGAAACAATCCGAAAGTCAGGACTCTAGGACGGAAAAAAAAAAAATGAAGACCGAGGACCAAACCAGGTCCCTTTTTGGGATTTCCCTCTCCGATCGGCCTATATGGCAACAATTCCTCATTTGCTCTTCTGGATTCTTCTTTGGCTACCTCGTTAATGGTATTTGCGAGGTTTGTCCATGCTAAGTTGACTTTTTTCTTTTTTACTCTTCCTCTATTAAAAAACTTTCTTGATGGTTTTGTGAGGACTTGCGATTGTTCTGGGTTTAATTTTGATGGGAGTTTTTCTGTTTTGATGGTTGGTCGCTTCCCAGGATGTGTGTTTGATCTTGCATGTGTTAGGAATTTTGGGTACCCTCTGTTTCGTTGCTAAGAATGCGTGGGACAAGAAAACAAAACGCGATTTCACGTTGTTTCGGATTTTGGAAGATAATAATCTATCTATCTGAGTGGTGATTCCCTGATTTGGGATTGTAAATTATGGGGATTTTACAATCCAAAGTCTCAATTCGCTTCTCTTTTCCTACGTTTTCTATGCAACCAAACAGAGACGTAAGGCTTTTGCAGTTTAGCCTTCCGCGTAATTTCTCAAATTCATTTTGTGCTACAACTTTTGTGAAGGGGGTCTTCAGAGCTATCTTGTACCATTCCGTTTGAATAATCGTTATTTCTATGTTCTTGGGCTACTGTTTGATTGGAGTATATCTTTTTCTTGTCTGCGCACTGATATGTTATTTTGGGTGATACCAGGAATTCGTGTATAATCGGCTCCAGTTCAGGTTATCTGGCGTTGCTACCGTTGCAAATTTAACTTTTATGCATGACTTCGATTTATCCATTGTGTCAATTACTTGGTTTCTTGGTTTCCAGCTATGGTTGGTATTTCACCTTTGTGCAAGGATTTGTCTACCTGATACTCATATACTTACAAGGATTCACCACCAAGCAAATGGTGAACCCTTGGAGGACATACGTGAAACTCTCTGCTGTTCTTATGGGTTCTCATGGATTAACAAAGGGGTCCTTGGCATTTCTTAACTACCCAGCACAGATCATGTTCAAGTCAACAAAGGTAAAAGTGAAGGAATCTGTAGTTTCAAGTTTTACCTTTTGTATGCTGAACGGTGGCAAAATTTGGTGTAATTTTGGCTTCTGCATCTGTATGATTCAATTTGTTTTAAAACTTTTTTTGTGGTGATTTTTACAATTTCAAACAGCATTCGACCGAACCATTAAGGTATATACTTGGATATGTATATTACCACTCGAACAACCTCGTTTGTTTTCGTAGATGATATGAGTTGAGATAAAAGTTTGAAAATTGAATAAAATATTGAAAGTTAAATAAAATATTGTTATAATATTTTTTTTAATATTTTTTTTGTTTTAGAATTTGAAAAAGTTGAATTGTTTATTTTATTTTGTTTTGGAATTTGAAAAAGTTGTAATGATTAGATTAAATGAGATGAGATGACAATGGTTGTGAAAACAAACGAGGAATTTTCATCCCTTTTTTTTTTTTTTGATAAGTAATTTCCATCCCCTTTTCTAACATATATTTGGTGATTGTGTAAGAATTCAGGTCCTGCCAGTCATGGTAATGGGTGCTTTCATTCCAGGCTTGAGAAGGAAATACCCAGTTCATGAATACATCTCTGCAATGCTTCTAGTAATTGGTCTGATTCTTTTCACCTTAGCAGATGCTCACACATCTCCTAATTTTAGCGTTATTGGTGTTGGAATGATAATGGGTGCTCTAATCATGGATGCCTTCCTGGGAAATTTACAAGAAGCAATTTTTACCATGAATCCTGATACCACACAGGTGACTAATAGGCCTTTGGGTTTATGAATATGGATACTTATATATAATTCCTAAAAAATCATTATCTATCTTTTTCTGGTTCAAATTATAACTTTGTGTTTATTATTCTACTGACAGACAGAGATGCTGTTCTGCTCAACAGTTGTCGGGCTGCCTTTCTTGGTTCCACCTATGATCCTAACAGGAGAGCTGGTTAAGGCTTGGAATTCTTGTTCAAAAGTAAGGAAGATGCGGACCTTGTATATTACTCTTTTTCCCTTTTGAATTGCATTTTACAGCTAGGAATGCTTTTGGATTCTTAAGTCACACAACAACGTGCCCATTGCCCACTATGGCCACTTAAAATATTTATTGAGGATGTCAATGAATTGGTAGTAGTTCATTTCATCAGTTTAGTTGATGCTGAATAGAACTTCACGGCTCTAAATCAAGAGGGGCATTTAGTAGTTTTAAGGTTGTGAATTCATTTGACATTTATATGATCATAACATCATAAATTGATTAGACAATTGGAATTTGAAATTTCATTGCTACCCCCTGCTTATATTCTTCTTTGTTGTTCATCATTTACTGTCCTAATAATTTTCCTCTTTTTGGATTATTTGTATAATGTTTTGTGAATGAATTGCAGCATCCCTACGTGTATGGCGTGTTGGTGTTTGAAGCCATGGCCACATTTATAGGGCAAGTGTCTGTTTTGTCTCTCATTGCCATCTTTGGAGCTGCCACAACTGCTATGGTAAATATATATTTGTCCTTTGATCTGCGTTTTGCTCTATCGATTATGTTATTTTTTAACATTATAATGAAAACCTCGTAAAACTAGTGGGGAATTCCACCATAACGAAATCGATTATCAGGCAAGTACCTTGGTAAATACATCTGTGTCCTCCAAACTGCATTTTGGTATATTGATTATGTTACTGATTAATGTTATAATGAAAGTCACTTAAAACTAACGGAGAATTCAATTGTATCTCCGACACAGAATTCGGGTTATGCTATTGTGTTTATAATGGCATTTGATAGGGTAAATCTGTTTTTATATGATCTGTATCGAGGGCATTTCTCCCTTACCTACCTTACATTAAAATATTACCAGTGAGGAGTGTTTGTTCAGTACTTTATGGTTCAAATGGTGTGGGACATTCAATGAAAACTACTNAAAATCGATTATCAGGCAAGTACCTTGGTAAATACATCTGTATCCTCCAAACTGCATTTTGGTATATCGATTATGTTACTGATTAATGTTATGATGAAAGTCACTTAAAACTAACGGAGAATTCAATTGTATCTCCGACACAGAATTCGGGTTACGCTATTGTGTTTATAATGGCGTTTGATAGAGTAAATCTGTTTTTATATGATCTGTATTGAGGGCATTTCTCCCTTACCTACCTTACATTAAAATATTACCAGTGAGGAGTGTTTGTTCAGTACTTTATGGTTCAAATGGTGTGGGACATTCAATGAAAACTACTCAAGGATCATGGAAATGCCCTCTACTATAGATCTTAGGATGTCATAACAGCACATTTCATGGAATTAACTACTGTGTTTTTTATTGATGCTGGGATGTAGGTAACTACTGCTAGAAAGGCTGTCACTCTGTTGTTGTCTTACTTGATATTTACGAAGCCAATAACCGAACAGCATGGGACAGGACTATTGCTCATAGCCATGGGAATCGTTCTGAAGATGTTGCCCGATAACAAACTTACAGGTCGGAGTGCAACGAGATCCACTGTCGTGAAGCAGAGAAAACAGTCCGTCAAAGTAGACAATAGCCTGCTAGAAAATGAAGGGAGTGTGGAGGAAGAGAAACAGCCCTTAGTCTGAACATATATCTATATACATATATATATATATATATATATAGATTCATTTCGCTAATAGAAGTCCCCATAGAAAGAGCAGATAGTAGAATGATATTATCCATTTTACCAGGAAAATTGATTGATTTAGATGAAAGTTGGATAATGAGATGAGATGAGATGATTTTAGATGAAAGTTGAATAAAAGATTGTTAGAATATTATTTTTTAATATTATTATTGTTTTGAAATTTAAAAAAATTGAATTTTGTATTATATTTTGTGTGAAAATTTAAAAAAGTTATAATAATAAAATGAGATGAAATACTTCTTATATCTAAACCAGATCTAGCTATACATATTCCTCCATTTTGGATTCGAAGTTAGGATATAACTCCTAGTTGGAGGCCCCACCTCAAGGCCTTTCGAGACACAGGCTCACATTAATTGTTGGGTATTTGTGGTGGGCCCCTTAAGTGATGGGCATCCACAATTTCATCTAAAACAATTCCAGCAGCATGTGGCCCATGTGGACTTTGCTAACCTCCCATGACTATCCAATCTGACGGCTCCAATTGAAAGTTTGTTCCCCACCTGATCCAACGGCTCCAATCCCTCATTCCAGAAAAATTAATGAAGATTTGTTAAAAAAAAAAAAAATGTCTCTTTCCTTTTAAGTTTTAAGCTCAGTGAAGCAGGAAGCAGAAAGCAGAAATTTTTGAAAGGAACCCTAAGAATCATTCCTTTTGTCACTTCTAGTGCTTTTGGAAGAACCCCATTGACAATCATGAACGGAACGAAACGCTTCGGCGCATCCGACTCAAGCCCTGACGCGAACGAGACGGCCGTGAGTATCCGCTCTTTCCTCTCCCTCCCTTCCTCTTCTCTCTTTCCTTACTTCGAACATCCCTCATTTGGATTACTAGAATAGAAATAAACTGAAGCTTTGAATCTATTTGTTTATTTGGGGTTGGAGAATATATAAATTTCTATTCAGGTGACTTTGGCACGATAATTTCGATCAAGTTTGAACCTGTTTACTAAATAGTAAGTACTCGAGCAATATAAAACGTGAAGTTCTCATTTTTTTGATTTTTTTTAGCTACCTTGTAGAAGGCTTCATTTTTAGAATACGAATTAAAGCTGGGGAAAATACCCAAGAAAAATCTATGTTCTTATCATTCTTTGTATAATCGGGTTTATGTATAGTTCTGGTAGCTTATGAAGTGTAATACTTTTTTTATTAGTAAAATTTAGGCTCAAATGAACAATATTAACCCCAATTCTCTACTTTGATGTTTGTTTGAGCAAGACTCGGAAAACGAGGGAAGTGAAGGGACTTGAAAAGTAAAACTATACTGCAGTACAATTTAGGTGATTCGTCCCAATTAATCTGGTTGTTCAGAAAGTAGTTGGTAACTTGCTAACTGGAATATAAATTTTAAAATCCCTTTTAGCGATGCGAACCCCTCCTATGAGAAAGATAGGAGCCTGTTGATAATTTTTTTATTAAGTAATAAATTTTTTTTTATCAACAACTGCTCTGGTTTAAGTGTTGGTCGAGGCTTTTATTTTGTAATAGCACATGTGGCAAATGAGCTATGTTAGTGGGTGTTGGTGGAGAGCTTAATGGAATCTACACCTTTCAGCCCCAATGCATGAACGACCTGGCATCACTTGCCTTGCATTTCCACATCATACTGTTTTCATGAGCTCTTGAAGATATTGTAGGTGTTAAAGAAGATGAGTAAGCAAAATTGAAATGGTTTCCGGAAATGGGGTTTTTTTAGTGTTCAACTGTTAGAATCCTCCAGTCACTTGCAAAATGAATACACGATCTGTTGGAGCTTAAAAAAATACTGGTGGTTTTTTCTTTATAGAGAAGACAAGGGACTGCTGATAGATGGCGGTGAGACTTTATTTTCAATTTTTTTTAAAAAATTTTCTTTAATGTGGATGTTTTGTGTTTGTTTGTGTCCTTTATATGCGTGTATGTGCCCAGTTGTCTTTTAGATTTTTTTTTTAACGTCACTAACTATTTGGAGGCTGAATGGTATCTTTGTGTTAAATGTGATGCAGTTCAGGAATAAAAGAGTAATGGCAGGATCTACCTTTGATGTACCCAGGGCTGAATCGTCTCAGCGGTTGGCGGCAACAGCTCCGTTGGATATGCAACGGGCTAACTCATCTTGGCAGCATGTGAGAGCTCTCAATACCCAGTTTGCAAGGTCCAATATTCTTCCATCCATCTTCTTTTCTTTTTCCCCATTTTGACAGTGGCATTCAACGTGTAGCCTGTGGCTATTCTCGAAATCTACAACATAATTTTACATCATCGTTACTTGATATCTTTCATATCTATTGGTTCAAATACTTCCATGTTCTATTGGTTTTCTGCATAATTAGTTGCATTTCCTATTGTTAGTATTTGGACCTTTGTTGTTCTTGATCTTATGGTCCTGCAGAATTGACTCTAATTTTTCCTACTAAAATGATTGGGTTTTTTTTTTTTTTTTGATTAGTTGGGTGCAAGAACAAATGAAGAACCACCCAGATGAACTTTGGGAAGATGGTGTTCGGGACTACCTAACTCATGCCTCAAACATTATGGTAATTCTAAAAAAATTTTACTTTATTCAGAAGGTTTTTTTTGGTGTATTTTTTTCATTGTGGTCTGTATTTGTATGTAAGTATTTGTATGTAAGTATGGATACTTATATAAAAGATTTTAGTAACAAGTACAAAGTATGAATCCCAATACACAGGCAGTATATAAGATATCCACCTACTAGCAAAGGGAAAAGGTGTTAGACATTCATGGAAAGTAGAATTAGAAGACTCTATACTATTGTGGGCCATTATCCTATAATGCCAAGTATTAGGAAAGGAGGACTTGAGCTTCAAGACCATTTTGGACCTCTTTGATGGTTGATGATGATAAAATGCCAAGAGCTAAATTGGACAGATTATGTTGATTATTTACTGGATTTACTTTATGTTAATATATGAATGCAACTACATATTCTTTACTGGATTTACATCTTCATATTAGGCGTCGACGTCAAGTGATGGAAACTCTGGGCATTTGCCCTATACTAAGTCTGGTTGTTTTACTCAAACCTGACGATGATGTTATTCTTCATGGAGCATGGTGCATTTTAGTATTGGGGGTTGGTGAGCATTTTCAGTTTTTGATATGATACTTGCAAACTTAAAAAAGATACTTCTTTTCAATCTCCCTTTTCAGGAGAAGTTCAGTGATGTTGTCAAGTGGCTCAAAACTAACACAGCGAAAGGAAATAGCTTGTTCACTGTAGAATCTCAAAATAGTGAAAATAAAGTGGTGTTTGAAACCAACAATGGGGGCATAAAGTTATCTCAAGAGAAAACTGGGTTTATTCCATCAGGTACCACTACAAGCTTTGCAACATCATGGAGTTCTGGAGTATTCTCAAGTAGTCAAACCTCTGGGTTTACTTCAGTGAGCGCAACAGTGCCTGTCTCAAGTTCCCTGAGCTCTGGAGTATTTTCAAACTGTCAAACTCCTGGATCTACTCCAACAGGCATGGCTACAAACTTTGCAAATTCATTTAATTTGAAAACATTTTCAAACAGTCAAGCCCATGGATCTAATCCAGCAGGCACAACCACAACCTTTGCAACTTCATCGAGTTCTCTAGTATTTTCAAACAGTCAAACCCCTGGGTTTACTCCAGCTGGTACAACTGCAAGCTTTTTGAATTCATGGAGCTCTGGAGGATTCCCAAACATTCAAAAGCCTGTTTCATTTGGTGGTAATATTTTCTTTGATTTTAGCAATTTCTTTTAGGATCTCTAACAGAAGTGACATGTATATTATTAGCTTTACGATGCTTAAGTTAGAGATGGTGCTCGCAATGTTTCCACTTTTTAGTTGAATCTGAATCCATAAAAAAATCTATACTCTAGTTGAACGGTAAATTTGTATTTTGTTACAAGTTCTATAAGAGACAGTGATGCTAAAGTGGACTCAAAAGGTACACATTGAGAATTACGCCAAACCTTTAATATGGTATATACCTGAATTTCACAGGGTAAGGGTATGTGGTCATTAAAATTAGGATGTATTCTATTGAAAAGCTTAAAGCTTAAAATACAGACCGACTTTCCTAATTATTTCCCTCTACCATACTATTTTTAATAGAGTTGTATGAGTTACTTTGATATATTTTTACTTTCAGGGAATCAAAGTCCAGTCACCATTGCTCAAAGTCCCATTCCAACTAACTGTGACGCTTCAGATGATGTGGATGGCGGTGAGACAATGGAATTTTTAGTTTGTTTTTCTTATAAATTTAAGTTTACAGTCCTGGCATCCATATCCAACAAATATTGTCCAATATGTTGTGTTTCAGCTAAAATAGATTTACCAACAAGAAAAAAAAAAAAACTGAAATAGATTAGGTGTCTAAAACTACCATCCTGTATTTGAAGTAAGTGAACATGGGTTTGACCTTTTAAATAAAGTAAATGATAAGTTTGGAAAGCTATTGATGGACAATATTTTGGGACATCTGTCTCCTTTGCTCCTTTGCTGATATGCATATGAACGTTCCTCTTTTTTATAGAAAATGAATTGGAGCAGCCTAGCAGTCCATCTGTTAAAAAGTCTGAAGAGAAGGGTATAGTTGTAGTTCATGAAGTCAAGTGCAAGCTTTATGTGAAGGTATTCAGTTCTGAAAGCTTTTTCTGATAGGTAAAAACACAAGTCACACACCCACATGGGATTGGCCGGTAACATCACCTCCATCTCTCGCTTACCCAGAAGGCAATGCCATTTGATCTAAAGACCATTGGCTTCTATTGTGGAAAGTTGTATGATATCATCTTATGAAGACAGCATCCATAGATTTCTTCGTTTTGCTATTAATTAATGCTGCTCACCTATATTTTCCGTTCATTTAAATCGTCCAGTCAAGTGATCCAGCAGATAAAGATGCATGGAAAGATAAAGGCACGGGGAAGCTTTCCATTAAATGCAAAGAGGGTATCGACAAGGGTACAAAAGAATCTAAACCAACGATTGTTGTTAGAAATGATGTATGTTTACTTACATTTATTTGCTTTAAATATTAGATTTGGCGTGAAAATTTTACCTGAAAAAAAGGATTTATTTGCCTCATTTTGTTTAATGATATTTGGAGTGTCGGGTTTGAGAGGTAGATGAGTGAAATGGCAAACATTTATGTTTCATGGCTTGTGAAAAAACAAGGCACACTAGCTACATATTAATTGAAATGTAATTATGAGATGGTAGTAGGGGCTGCTGCTGCCTGCTGATCATAAAGTTGTTTTTTTTATCATAAAGTTGCATTTTCGTTATACAACTTAAGATTTCTTTCAGCAATATTCAGTGAACACCTCTTTTTGGTGCTGTTTGGTGTTCTGGTTATTAAAATTGCATAATAGTTTATTGCAACCTGCAGCTTAGATTTTTGCAGAAACAACTTTCTAACATGGCTGTCAGCTCATCTCCTCATCTGTTCCATCATTTGACCCTTCTTTTGTCTCCCTTGTAATTTGTTGCTATCAGTATTGTTTTATAGTTGTTATTAAAAGCACATGCATAATGTTGTTGTGGTGGTTGATTCAGCATAGTGTACTTTAAACCATTGTTAAATAAACCTTCTGTAACGTCAACTATTTGCAGGTTGGGAGACTGCTGCTGAATGCACTGATATATCCTGGCATCAAGACAAATTTACAGAAGAACTCCCTTGTTGCAATATTCCATACTTCGGTAAGAACATTATAACAATGCATATTTACATTTTTCAATTACATTTTTAGTTTGTTTGTTTGTGGTTTTCATACATTAGTGGTACCAGAAAGCAGCCTAATAGAGCTTAGGATCAAATACTGAACTTTAGTGAACCGCAATTTTTTCTATTCTTCCCACAGAAAGGAAGTGGATATAAAATACTTTAGGCAGGCATATGCTTCCAAGGATAGTGACCAAAAGTAGTTGGGAGCTCTTGACTATCTCCTGGTTGTTTCCTATTTGATTACATTATTTCTTTCATTATAGAGCTTAATATCAAATATTTTTATCAGGACCTTTACTTTTATTTGGTTAAGTTGACCATCCTTTTTAAATATTACTCAAAAGAGAATCATAATCTAATCTTAAAATTTTGATATATCTTTCGTGGATAATCAAATAAGTTCATCTTTTGCCATTCTCTCTTCAAAATACTATTTGATATATGGCTCGGGACGTACCCTACCCAGGAGATGGCAGCGCGGGCACACGACGTGGCCGCTTTGGCGCTCAGGGGACGGTCGGCGTGTCTCAACTTCGCCGACTCGGGGTGGCGGTTGCCTATGCCGAGTTCGACGGACGCGAATGACATAAGGAGGGCAGCGAAGGAGGCAGCAGAGTTGTTTCCACCGAGGGATCATGAGTTCGGTGGGGATTGCGGCGAAGAAGCCGGGAAAGTGCTTGTGAAGGATTGTAAAGAGATTTCAGGGAGTCTTCATGATCACACGGTGGAGGCCGAGGAGGAGAAGGCTGTGCAGGAAAATGTGATTTACTTGGACGAGGCCCTGTTCAACACGCCAGGCTTGCTAGTGTATATGGCCGAAGGGCTTCTACTGTCTCCACCTCCTTGTCCAGACGAAAAAATGCAATGGGATGACATGCGAAGTGAGGCTGAGTTTTCGTTGTGGAGTTTCTCGAGCTGATAATTAAGCTTGTACGGCTTTCAGTTGTAACAAAAATAGTGGGAAAAAAAAAGGAGTTTAAACAGTGTCTCTCTTTCACTTCATGCGAATGCTAAAGCCCCTTTTTATCTTTGGCGGTACAGACTTTAAAGCATTGAAATTTGCTGGTTTGTCGGAACAGGTGAGATCAGATTGTGAAAATTAAATAAAATATTGTTAGAATATATTTTTTTAATATTATTTTTATTTTGAGAGTTAAAAAAATTAAATTATTTATTTTAATTTGTATAAAAATTTAAAAAATTTGTAATAATTAAAAGAGATAAGATAAGATAATATAAATTTAGATGGGTAGTGAAAATAAACAAAAAAATTTCAACAAAAAAATATAAAATAAAATATAGGCAGAAATATATATATCATGAATTAAATTAAGGAAAATATTATTTTGTCCTCTCAATTTTTTACTTATTGATTAAGAAAGTAATTTTAAGTGTATTAATTTTTTTTAAAATTTTTAAATGTATTAAAAAATGTAAAAAGAAAAATTTTTACGCTAAGCAATAAGTTAGAGGTAAAATTAGGACGGCATAGTAGCCGCAACCTTTTTAGAAGGGTCGGTGTTGCCAGGTTTATAGAGAATTTTCTACCGAAATTCTTTACCGATCACTTAAACCATTTTTTTTTATTGCTTTTTCTTACTCCATTTTTTTAAACTATTTAGATATTTCTTAAAAATAAAAAAAATAAAAAATATTCATTTAAAAACTTACTTAATGATTAAGTAAAATAAAATTAAATAAGATTTCGGTCGAGGATCCTCGGCATAGTGTTTTCCTTTTTGAAGCGTACGTAACAGCTACAAAGAGTAGTGCTAGCTTAGTAGCTTATATATCCCGTCTTATTCATGATCTGTTTTTCATTCCTATCATATTATACTTTGATGTTATTATTAATAATATTTGGATTTATTATATTAAAAAATAAAACTATATTTGTGGGGGGAGAAAAACCCATGGCCCATAAATTGGGTCCGGCCCACTAAACATTACAAGAGACAAAAAGGAGACAAAAAGAGATATAGGGACTGCAAATGTCAGTAGAGACCAAGGAGAATAGGGGATGCAAATGTCAGAGAAGACCAAGAAGATATGAGGGGTGCATATGTCAGGAGGACAGAAAGAGAAGGAGAGGGTGTGCACGCAAGGGAGACCAACCACCTCATAACAGGCTGGCACGTACAGTGAAAGGTCAGAAAAATATATAAAAGGGAAAGGACAGATGACGGACGGACTAACTTAGAACTTATGCTGGAAGAAGGAGAACTAATTGAGAGATGGATAGGGAGAAAAGGAAGGGACTGGGACGAACAAAGATAATACACAGAAGAGTAGAGGATAGAGGATTGACGGAAACTCCAACTTTCTTTGTACAGTGAGATATGAGGTTTCATGAGTGATTGTAAACAGATATATTATAGAGGAGATTTCCCTCCCAAAACCTCCGTGGACGTAGGCATATTGCCGAACCACGTAAATCTTGGTGTCAACATTTTTACTGCATTTATTTTCTACTCACCACCGGGGACGTATGAATCGCCACCGTACAGTCGCACCGGAACACCGCCAGGGACCCCAAATTCTTCCCATCGCGGCACTGACCGCAGAGATTTGCACATGCCCGTAAAACACGACATCAACAGTGGCGCCGTCTGTGGGATCTCTATTGCCCATAACTAGCGTGTCCTTTGTAGGCCGGTAATGACAAGCTCTCAGAGCTTGCGATGTGAAGAAAAACAAACTGAAGTGAAGGAAGGAAGAGCTGACAAACAGAGCTTTGATGGAAGGGTGATGATCTCTCTGCTGCGCTGAACAAATTCTGAATAGTGAAAAAAGCCTCCTCCAGATAAGTGTTATCAACCTTTTTAAATTTTTATATTTTTAAAAGAGCAAGTAAATCTTTACATGCCCAGGTAGAGAACCGAGCACAGCCCACCAAAACGCTGGGCCGTGCCTAACCTCCACGACACTGTACAAGTGCACAGTACCACGTACGGATGGATCGTACGTACCACGCATGGCACTGTACGTACCATGCATGGGGCTTGGCAGGTGCACGTACAGTGCACCCGAGCGGCACCTTGCTGCCCGCCTGCGGGCCAAGATGTTAAACCCCCACGTAAGGCGCCCTCTAAAACCACGGCACATGTCCTAGCCATATCCGGGACATGCCCCTTGATCATGCCACGAGCATGCCTTGGCCCGTGTCTTGTCACACACGGGGCGCTCAGCATGCTCATGGACTGGCCACATGCATGCCTTGGCCCGTGCCTTGACACGCATGGGGCGCCCAGCATGCAGGCCATGCGCACGCACATGCGCGCGCCACTCCTTGGACACAGCGAGGTTAGTGGCCATGTGCAGCACAGCGCACAGCCAGGCATGCGCACGCCCATGCGCATGCCCAGGCGCCGGGTGGCCCTGCGCACGCACGCAGCCCGCATGGCCCAGCGCCCGCACGCAGGCCTCACGGCCCAGCGCACGCATGCCACTCGCGTGGCCCTGCGCGCCCATCAGGCCACCCGCGTGGCCCTGCACCCATCCTGGCCGCATGGCCATGCGCCCAGCCAGCGCACGCCCACCAAGCGCACGCCCAGCCAGCGCACGCCCATGCGTGCGCCCATGCCCACAGCAGCATGGCCCTCCTGCCGCACGCCAGCGAGGTTAGTGGCATGCCTTCCAAGCATGCCATCCAGCGCACGGGCCCAACCCGTGCCATGCAGAGCAGGCCAGTGGCACGCCCACTAGGCGTGCCATCCAGCGCACGGCTCCAGCCCATGCCATGCAGAGCAGGTCAGTGGCATGCCCACCAGGCATGCCATCCAGCGCATGGCTCCAGCCCATGCCTTGCAGCCAGCTCACATGGCTAGCCACCAGAAGGCCGAACATGGCTCCATGCCATGCCCACCAGCCGGCCCATGCATGGCACCATGCCATGCACCACAGCTAGCCATGCCGAGCCACCTAACCATGGACAAGACCATGGACCACCATGCACCCATCTAGCCGACCCTTGGCTCATGCATACCACGGCCATGTGGCCCATGCCCTTATCTTATTTATGTTATTTATTTTATTTATTTATTTCTTTTATTGTAAAGGGACCTATTGGAGGTTTCTAAGTTGTAACCTTATAAATATGACCCTTAGTCATTTCTTTCACATCTTTTCACAAATTGAGTGAGTGAGGACATTGTTGAGAGATCATTTTCGGTGCTAGATACTTGGGCTCTTTGGGTGCAATTCATTGAATCCCATAGAGAGGATTACTCCATGCAATTCATTGAATTGGAGTAATCCATTTATCTTGTTTATCAACTTGGTGCAATTCATTGAATCCAAGTTGATTATCTTTATCTTTTGTTCTTGATCAATATATGAGGTTTATTTCTATCTTGGTGCACATTGTGATTCATTGTTGAATTGATTATTGCTTAGCCGAGTTCATCATTGTTCTTGGTGTTCATATTGTGTTCTTGTGTTCTTCATAATTTCGGCCCTTCCAATCCACCACCATACACATATTCGGCCATTTCCTTATTTGTCAACCTTCCATAAGTGGACCACATCATTCCACCTAGCCCTAGCCGAATACACTTACCATATTCACTCTAGTGTATTTCGGCCAACACTTGCCTTGTAGGGCTTGACTTGGTCGACCAACACTTCTTGCCATAATAGGGTTTCCACACTTGGAAACCCTAGCTGACTCCTTCCTTACCCTTGGCCGGCCACCTATCCAACCACAATCCAATCCCTTGTTTTTAGGAAACTTCCTAAAAACACTCCACCCCTAATTTGGCCAAGCTAGTGCCGCCCACCATCCTTGACCTAGCCCTAAGCCTTACACACAAACCCTAGCCGAACCACACCCCATCCAAACCCTAATCCAAGGCCCTAGGTGGCGCCATACTAGCCCCACCATAGTGCCGTGCACCCTCACCCATTGTGAGCCCAAACACTTAGCCATTTTCATCTTCCATCCATCCAATACTAGCCTAAACACCTAACCTCACCTTGCCCAAATTGCCACCATAGCCATCATTGATTGTGAACCAAGCAAGAGAGGAACTAGAATTCGGTCAACCAAATGAGGACATAGCCGAGAAGGACATAGTGTTTAGGGACTTGACCGGGGTCCCTAACACAAGAGCCGACGGCGAAGACTCCGGGCCACCATGCCGACCGCCGACATCTTCTGTTGCGGTCACAGTAGTCACCGGAAGCAAAGGCCGTGCACGTCGTGCGCGGCGGCCACTGCGGGATTTCATCCCCCAAGGATCGTAAGGCTCACGACTTCCAGCCGTGAGCCACCTGGCCTTCCGGCGGCCATCACCAAAGCCACCGGAAGTTTCTGTCTTCGACCGACGAACCTCCATCGTCAGGGGCGGAGCGGAGGGACACAGTGCCACATATGTACAATATCGTGCACGGAGACTTAGCCGGTGCACGTCCTGTGCACCCGAGTGGCATTCCAGCGCTGCTACCTGCGACCGAGAGCCACAGGCGACAGCTCTGGGCCACCACACCGACCGCCAGAATTTTCTTCCGCAGCTGTGGCGGTCATCGAAGCCAAAGGTCGTGCACGTCGTGCACGACAGTCTACCACGGGTTGTCACCCCGCAAGACCATAAGGCTCACGACAGCTAGCCGTAAGCCCACCTGACCTTCCGGCAGCCACTACAGAAGCCACCGGAAGTTTTTGTCTCTGACCAGCTAGCACCCGTCGCCGGGAACCAAGCACGGTGCTCATGATGCTAGGCCACCGTGCACGGGGCCTAGCTGTTAGGGACCCCGGTCAAGTCCCTAAAAACTATATCCTCCTCGGCTATGATCTCCTTTGGTTGACCGAATGCTAGTCCTTCTCTTGCTTAGTTCACGTTCAAAGATGGTTACGGTGGCAATTTGGGTAAGGTGAAGTTAGGTGTTTAGGCTAGTATGGAGTGGAGGGATGATGGAAATGGCTAAGTGTTTGGGGCTCACAATGGGTTAGGGTGCAAGGCACTATGGTGGGGCTAGAGCGGCGCCACCTAGAACCTTGGGTTTAGGGTTTTGATGGGATGAGGTTCGGCTAGGGTTTGTGTTTAGGGCTTTGGAGCTAGGTCAAGAGTGATGGGCGGCCAAGGCTTGGCCGAACAAGGCTAGTGAGTGTTTTTAAGAAAGTTTCCTAAAAACTTGGGATGTGCTTGTGGATAGATGAGTGGCCGACCAAGGATGTTGAATGAGTCAACTAGGGTTTCCAAGTGTGGAAACCCTATTATGGAAAGATGTGGTGGTCGACCAAGCCACTCCTAACTAGGAAGGTGTTGGCCGAAATACACAAGGATGGATAAGGTAAGTATATTCGGCTAGGGTTAGGTGGAAAGAGGTGGATCACTTATGGAAAGTTGACAAACAAAGTGGGTGGCCGAAAATGTGTATGGGGTGGATTGGAATGGCCGAAATTGTGATGAACATAAGAACACAATATGAACACCAAGAACAATGATGAACTCGGCTAAGCAATAAACAATTCAACAATGATTCACAATGTGCACCAAGATTGAAATATACCTCATATATTGATAAAATAACAAAATAAAGATAATCAACTTGGATTCAATGAATTGCACCAAGTTGATAAACAAGATAAATGGATTACTCCAATTCAATGAATTGCATGGAGTAATCCTCTCTTTAGGATTCAATGAATTTCACCCAAAAGAGCCCAAATGTCTAGCACTGAAATGATCTCTCAACAATGTCCTCACTTACTCAATTTGCCAAAAGATGTGAAAGAAATGACTAAGGGTCCTATTTATAAGGTTACAACTTGGAAACCTCTAATAGGTCCCTTTGCAATAAAAGAAATAAATAAATAAAATAAATAACGTAAATAAGATAGTGGCATAGGCCACATGGCCGTGGCATGCGTGAGACAAGGGTCGGCTAGGTGAGTGCATGGTGGTCCACGGTCTGGTCCATGGCTAGGTGGCTCGGCATGGCTAGCTGTGGTGCATGGCATGGTGCCATGCATGGGCCGGCTGGTGGGCATGGCATGGAGCCATGTTCGGCCTGCTGGTGGCTAGCCATGTGAGCTGGCTGCAAGGCATGGGCTGGAGCCATGCGCTGGATGGCATGCCTGGTGGGCATGCCACTGGCCTGCTCTGCATGGCACGGGCTAGGCCGTGCGCTGGATGGCATGCTTGGACGGCATGCCACTAACCTCGCTGGCGTGCGGCAGGAGGGCCATGCGGCTGGGGGCATGGCCTGCTGCATAGGCCCACGCATAGGCGTGCGCTGGCTGGGCGTGCGCATGGCCATGCGGCCAGGATGGGGGCGCAGGGCCACGCGGGTGGCATGGGGGCGCAGGGCCACGCGTGTGGCATGCGTGCGCAGGGCCATGCGACCTGTGGATGTGCGTTGGGCCGTGTGGCCTGCGTGCGGCCCGCGTGCGTGCGCAGGGCCACACCTGCGTGCCTGCGCCTTGCCATGCGGTGCATGGGCATGCGCATGCCTGGCCGTGCGCTGTGCTGCGCATGGCCACTAACCTCGCTGTGTCCGAGGCGTGGCGCGCGCATGTGAGTGCACATGGCCTGCATGCTGGGCGCCCCGTGCGTGTCAAGGCACGGGCCAAGGCATGAATGTGGCCGGTCCATGAGCATGATGGGCGCCCCGTGTGTGACAAGATACGGGCCAAGGCATGCTTGTGGAATGATCAAGGGGCATGTCGCGGACATGGCTAGGACATGTGCCGTGGTTATAGAGGCCGTCTTACTTAGGGTTTTAACAATCCCCCTCTCTTTAAGACTATCCTTGCCCTCAAGGATAAATTGGGGAAATCTCTCCCTTATATCGTCATAATCCTCCCAAGTAGCCTCCTCTTTAGGTGCCTTACCCCACCTAATCAAGACTTGCCACACTTCTTGTCTTTTTCTCCCCCTTGGAACCACCCTAAAATTAAGGGCCTCTTTTGGTTGTAAGAGCATACGTCCTTCCTCATCAAATTTGGGTAGCTCTTCCACAATAAGACTAGGATCACCAATCCTCTTCTTGAGCACGGTTATATGGAACACCGGATGTAGCTTCGAACTTGGAGGAAGTTCCAACTTGTATGCCACTTCACCTATCCTCTCAAGTACTTTGAAAGGCCCATAGTATTTCTTGGCCAATTTCAAATTAAACTTCTTTCTCAATGTCATTTGGCCAAAAGGTTGTAACTTTAGGTACACATAGTCTCCCACCTCAAAGGTAACCAATCTTCTACCCTCATCATAGTATCTTTTCATTCTTTGCTGAGCTTTAGCAAGCTCTCTTTTTACCTTCACTAGGATTTGATCCCTAGTGACCAACTCCTCCTCCACTTCATTGTTTTTTGCCGTGCCCCTCTCATAGTTCACCAATGTTGGTGGAGCTCTTCCATAAACAACTTCAAACGGGCTTCTTTGTATGGAAACATAGAAAGTAGTGTTATACCAATACTCGGCCCAAGTCAAATACTCACCCCACTTCTTTTGCTCTTCATGGCAAAAGCACCTCAAGTATTGCTCAAGTGTTCTATTAACCACTTCCGTTTGTCCATCGGTTTGGGGGTGATGGGATGAACTAGCCTTCAACTTGCTCCTTTGGAGCTCAAACATCTCCTTCCAAAAGGAGCTCATGAATACTCTATCTCTATCCGTGACTATGCTCTTGGGGAACCCATGAAGCTTCACAATATTATCAATAAATGCCTTAGCCACACTCTTGGTTGTGAATGGATGAACAAGTGGAATGAAATGACTATACTTGCTCAATCTATCCACCACCACAATTATCACCTCAAAACCACCACTCATAGGAAGCCCCTCCACAAAATCCATGCTTAGGTCTTCCCAAATCAAATTTGGAATAGGAAGAGGTTGCAAGAGCCCGGATGGAGGTCTTGTGTCATATTTGATTTTTTGGCATGTATCACACTCGGCCACAAGCTTCTTCACGGTCTTCTTTATTCCTTCCCAATAGAAGAAATGCTTCACCCTTATATAAGTTCTCAACCACCCCGAGTGTCCTCCCTCTTTACTATAATAGAAGTGGTCAAGTATTTCTTTCCTCAAGTTAGGCACATTAGAAACATAAACATATTCCTTGTAGTAGATTAGGCCATCTTTCACCTTGAACCCGACTACTCCACTCTTTTGAGCTTCTAAAAGCTCCATGATCTCAATTGCTCTTGCATCTATCTTTGTGGCTTCTTGGATCTTGTCCCATATCCTCCACTCGGCCCCACTCAAGGCCATCAAGCTAGCATCATCTTCATCATGCACTTGCCAAAGCAAAGAACTTCCCTCTCTTCTACTAAGTGCATCGGCCACTTTGTTCTCTTTCCCGGGTTGATACACAATGTCATACTCAAATCCCAAAAGCTTCACAAGAAACTTTTGTTGTTCCGGAGTCACAATCTTTTGTTGCAAAAGGTGCCTCAATGCTTGTTGATCCGTGACAATGGTGAACTTTCTTCCCAACAAATAAGGTCTCCACACCTTCACGGCATGCACAACCGCAAGCATCTCTCTTGCATAAGTATTCCATGCCTTCTTCATTGGCCCCAAAGCTTTGGAAATAAAGGCCAATGGTCTTCTCTCTTAGACCAAAACAGCCCCTATTCAATCCCCACTTGCATCGGTGTAAACCTCAAAAGCATTCTCAAAGTTGGGCAAAGCAAGAACGGGTGTAGTAGTCATGACCCTCTTCAAATTCTCAAAGGTATCTCTAGCTTCTTGTGTCTATTCAAAATTGTCCTTCTTTAGCAAAAAAGTAAGTGGCTTAGCAATCAACCCATAATGCTTGACAAACCTCCTATAGTAACCGGTCAAGCCCAAGAAACCTCTCAAGGCCGAAACATCCATGGGCAATGGCCAATCCACCATAGCTTCAATCTTCCTTTGGTCCACTTTCACTCCATCTCCCGAAATGAAGTGTCCCAAATACTCAAGTTCCTTTTCCATGAAAGCACATTTAGATGCTTTAATGAAAAAGTGGTGCTCTTCAAGAATCTTCATCACAACTTTCAAGTGTAGTTTGTGCTCTTCCACGGACTTGGAGTAGACAAGGATGTCATCAAAGAACACTAGTACAAACTTCCTCAACAATGGCTTGAAAATTGAATTCATGGCAACTTGGAAAGTTGAGGGAGCATTACACAACCCAAACGGCATGACAAGATACTCAAAGTGGCCATTGTGGGTTCTAAAAGCCGTCTTGTGCACATCTTCTTCCCTCATTCGGATTTGGTGGTACCCCGCTCTCAAATCAAGCTTTGAGAACACACTAGCCCCATTTAGCTCATCCAACATTTCATCAACGGTAGGTATGGGAAACCTATCCTTGATGGTAGCTTCATTCAATGCTTTATAATCCGTACAAAATCTCCATGTGCCATCATTCTTTCTCACCAACAAGACCGGTGAAGAAAAAGGACTAGTGCTAGGCCTTATCAAGCCTCCTTTCAACATGTCTTCCACTTGCCTCTCAATCTCTTCTTTTTGAAAGTGAGCATACCGGTATGGTGGAACATTAACCGGTTTGCTCTCATCTACTAGTACAAGTCGGTGATCAAAGGGCCTAGAAGGTGGCAAGGTGTTTGGCACCTCTAGGACTCCCCAATGGTCTCTCAAGACCTCTTGGACCTCCACGGGCAGCAAGGATAAGTCATCCTTCTTGCCCCCATCTTCATTCTTTTCCACCTCAAAAAGTGACTCTTGGTTAGCTAGAATAATGGCAAAGCAACTAGCTCCACCCTTGCAAAGTTTCTCAAACATCATAACCTCACAAGACTTCACTTCCTTGGATGTCAAAGCTGTCCACAACTTCTTATTGGACCCAATCCGAAATTCCATAGTCATCTTGTCATAGTCATTCACAACTTTGCCAATGCCTCTCAACCAAGCATTGCCCAAGACAACATCTAATCCCACAAGAGATAGGACATGCAAATCCTCCACAATCCTCACCCCTTGTATATTCATCTTGACCTCTCTCACAAGGCCATCACATCAAAGCTTATCTCCATTTGCAATCTTCACTTCAAATGGTTCAATAGTGCTCGGCTTCAATCCAACCTTGGTGACAATGTTGGAATTGATAAAATTGTGGGTTGAGCCACTATCAATCAATAAAGTAACCTCAAATTTTCCTATCCATGCCATGACCCTCATAGAAGTGGGCTTTTGAACCCCGGACATGGCATTAAGAGACAACTCGGCATCCTCATCCTCATCACTAGGTTCGGCCTCCTCATGTTCGGACTCTTGGTGTGATTCTTCCTCATGTTCCTCATCTTCAATCATCACAAATGCTTTACCTGACTTACATAAGTGCTCTTTACTCCATTTGTCTCCACATTTGAAGCACAAGCCTTTCTTGATTCTATCTTGGACTTCTTCTCTAGAAAGTTTCTTAACCTCAAATGGATTAGGCTTAGGAACCTCATTCTCTTCTCTATTTTTTCAAGGTGGTTTGGTTTGCAAAGTTTTTGAGGCTTTACTCTCCACATCCTTGGAAAACCTTCTCTCCATGGTAGAACTCTCCTCAAGGATTTCGGTCATCCTCATAACCTCTTGAATTCTTGTAGGTTGCTTCAACTTTATCTCCTTGGCTATCCAAGGCTTCAAGCCATCAATGAATGTACCCACAAGTGCTTCTTCGGACCAACCTCTCACAAGTATTTGCAATTGCCGAAATTCCTCAATGTAATGATGGACTTTTCCTTCTTGTTTCAACTTAGCCAATTGCCCATGATGATTAATGGTGGGCGATGGGCCAAATTGTAGCAAAAATTCTTTCTCAAATGCGGTTCATTCCAATCTTTTTTCATCCTTCTCATATTGATCTTTAATCCATCTCCACCACTTACTAGCTTTTCCCTCTTAGTAGAAACATGCCGTAGATACTCTCTCCCTTCTTGGCACCTTATAAGTGTGGAAGTGGTGATCAACTTTGTCAAGCCATTCATATGGATCCCCTCCATTGAACTTAGGGAAGTCCACCTTAGGCCTCTTGGGTCCCCGGTCATAAGCCCGGTTTCCCCTTCTATCTTCATGAAACTCATCATCATGCCTTCTTCCATGTTGCCTTCTATCACGGTCATAGTTGTGGTGTCTTCTATCAAAATGGTTCTCATGGCCGAATGGCCTCTCTTCCTCAAAGTCATACTCGGCCTCATGGCCATCATCATGTCTTGGCATCTCATACCTCACATCTTGAGCTCTTTCTCTAATGCTTGGACCCCTATGGTGGCTTCCACCATGAATCCATCTTTCAACCGCAACCTCATCACGTTCAACACGTCCACCTCTTCTCAATTCAACTCTTGGTGGCTCATGCAATGGATCATGTATTGAATTGGTCACACTTGTCTCAACACCATCAACAAAAGCATCATGCTTTTGTCCATTAGTCTCTTGCCGTGTAGCTTGGCCTTCAACAAGTCTTCTCTCCAATCTTTCAATACTCTCATGTGTTTCTCTCCTCATGTTGCTCACGACTCTCTTATTCTCTTCATTGTTTCGTATAGTGGTATTCATGGCCATCCTTAATTCGGCCATATTGGTGTTGACCTCATTAAGAATGTCCATGACTTTGGAAGTATGCCCTTCAAGCATCTCAATTCTCTCTCGGTTTATAGTTCCACTTCCTTCGGCTTCAATGTGTCTCTCGACCATGGTGCTTGCAAACTAGTCTTGATCACTTGCAAACTGGCTCTTGGATCACTTGCAAACTACTCTTGCAATCTGAAAATTCGGTTTAATGAAGCTTGGACAGCAACTTGTTTTCACTTTTGGGCGGTTTGAAGGCTCAAAAGTCCAACCTTGAGTTGTCCACTTTGTGGTGGGCAACCCCTCTTGCAATTTCCAACCTTGGGTCCTCTACCTTCAAGGGTAGCCGACCCCTTCAAGAACACTACTCCGTCCTCTACCTCAACCCCCGAAACTCCGTATTATCACAATTCAATCAACAATTAAATGAGATCCAACGAGGGACTCCCCCAACCAATTCACAAAGTTTCAAGTTAACGCGTCGTTTACCTTTTGGAGAAGTGAGCACTTCTCAAAACACCAAACAAGAATTCTCTCAATGAAAGCACCAATTAATGTTAGGGACCCCGGTCAAGTCCCTAAACACTATGTCCTCCTTGGCTATGATCTCCTTTGGTTGACCGAATGCTAGTCCTTCTCTTACTTGGTTCACGTTCAAAGTTGGCTAGGGTGGCAATTTGGGTAAGGTGAGGTTAGGTGTTTAGGCTAGTATGGAGTGGAGGGATGGTGGAAATGGCTAAGTGTTTGGGGCTCACAATGGGTTAGGGTGCACGGCACTATGGTGGGGCTAGGGTGGCGCCACCTAGAACCTTGGGTTTAGGGTTTGGATGGGATGAAGTTCGGCTAGGGTTTGTGTTTAGGGCTTTGGAGCTAGGTCAAGAGTGATGGGCGGCCAAGGCTTGGCCGAACAAGACAAGTGAGTGTTTTTAGGAAAGTTTCCTAAAAACTTGGGATGTGCTTGTGGATAGATGAGTGGCCGGCCAAGGATGTTGAAGGAGTCAACTAGGGTTTCCAAGTGTGGAAACCCTATTATGGAAAGATGTGGTGGTCGACCAAGCCACTCCCAACTAGGAAGGTGTTGGCCGAAATACACAAGGGTGGATAAGGTAAGTATATTCGGCTAGGGCTAGGTGGAAGGAGGTGGATCACTTATGGAAAGTTGACAAACAAGGTGGGTGGCCGAAAATGTGTATGGGATGGATTGGAATGGCCGAAATTGTGATGAACACAAGAACACAATATGAACACCAAGAACAATGATGAACTCGGCTAAGCAATGAACAATTCAACAATGATTCACAATGTGCACCAAGATTGAAATATACCTCATATATTGATAAAATAACAAAATAAAGATAATCAACTTGGATTCAATGAATTGCACCAAGTTGATAAACAAGATAAATGGATTACTCCAATTCAATGAATTGTATGGAGTAATCATCTTTTTAGGATTCAATGAATTGCACCCAAAAGAGCCCAAGTGTCTAGTACCGAAATGATCTCTCAACAATGTCCTCACTCACTCAATTTGTCAAAAGATGTGAAAGAAATGACTAAGGGTCCTATTTATAAGGTTACAACTTAGAAACCCCAAATAGGTCTCTTTGCAATAAAATAAATAAATAAATAAAATAAATAAGGTAAATAAGATAGTGGCATGGGCCACATGGCCGTGGCATGCATGAGCCAAGGGTTGGCTAGGTGGGTGCATGGTGGTCCACGGTCTGGTCCATGGCTAGGTGGCTCGGCATGGCTAGTTGTGGTGCATGGCATGGTGTCATGCATGGGCCGGCTGGTGGGCATGGCATGGAGCTATGTTCGGCCTGCTGGTGGCTAGCCATGTGAGCTAGCTGCAAGGCATGGGCTGGAGCCATGCGCTAGATGGCATGCCTGGTGGGCATGCCACTGGCCTGCTCTGCATGGCACGGGCTGGGCCGTGCGCTGGATGGCATGCCTGGAAGGCATGCCACTAACCTCGTTGGCGTGCGGCAGGAGGGCCATGCGGCTGGGGGCACGGCCGGCTTCATGTGCTGCATGGGCGCACGCATGGGCGTGCGCATGGTTGTGCGCATGGCCATGCGGCCAGGATGGGGGCGCAGGGCCACACGGGTGGCATGCATGCGCAGGGCCATGCGGCCTATGGATGTGCGCTGGGCCGTGTGGCCTGCGTGCGGCCCGCGTGCATGCGCAGGGCCACGCCTGTGTGTGTGCACCTTGCCACGCGGTGCATGGGCATGCGCATGGGCGTGCGCATGCCTGGCCGCGCGCTGTGCTGCGCATGGCCACTAACTTCGCTGTATCCGAGGCGTGGCGTGCGCATGTGCGTGCGCATGGCCTGCATGCTGGGTGCCCCGTGCGTGTCAAGGCACGGGCCAAGGCATGCATGTGGCCGGTCCATGAGCATGCTGGGCG
>QEOT01124032.1:57710-127371 GCA_003123785.1 Pterocarya stenoptera
GCGCATGGCCATGCGGCCAGGATGGGGGCGCAGGGCCACACGGGTGGCATGCATGCGCAGGGCCATGCGGCCTATGGATGTGCGCTGGGCCGTGTGGCCTGCGTGCGGCCCGCGTGCATGCGCAGGGCCACGCCTGTGTGTGTGCACCTTGCCACGCGGTGCATGGGCATGCGCATGGGCGTGCGCATGCCTGGCCGCGCGCTGTGCTGCGCATGGCCACTAACTTCGCTGTATCCGAGGCGTGGCGTGCGCATGTGCGTGCGCATGGCCTGCATGCTGGGTGCCCCGTGCGTGTCAAGGCACGGGCCAAGGCATGCATGTGGCCGGTCCATGAGCATGCTGGGCGCCCCGTGTGTGACAAGACACGGGCCAAGGCATGCTCGTGGCATGATCAAGGGGAAGTCGGCGGTCGCCACGGTGACCGCCGTCGGTCTGTGGACGGCCCCCAGCAAGGGTGGTCATGAACAGCCTATCCCATGCGCACCATGCTGTGCGCACGGAGATTATGCGGTAGCCCAGCAGCTACGCGGCGGCAGAGGGGGCCAGTGTCCACCGTGTGGCTTGCCGGCACCGTTTGTCACTGTCGGAGCATCACCGGCCTCCTCTCATCGCTGCAAAGTGACCTTGTCAAAAACAGCCAGCCGCACGGCTAACTTGCGGAGGAAAACTCCGAAGCCCAGTCCAGGCACCTCCTCACCGGACTATTGGCGAACACCAGGCGACTTGCCGGCGCGGTCTGCCACCCTTAGGGCACTTCTCAGACCTGCACAGCCCGAGAACGTTGAACGTACATGCATGCACAACTCGGTCTCCGGCTCGGCACCATCTATTTGAAGAACTCAGCTCGCTCGGAAACTTGGTTCGGTGAAACACAGAGCACCGACTCAGACCCTTCTCGCTCAGATTCAAAGAACTCAACTCACTCGGAAACTTGGTTCGGTGAAACACAGAGCACCGACTCAGACCCTTCTCGCTTGGATTCGAAGAACTCAGCTTGGCTGGATTCGAAGAACACACCTCGCCCGGATTCAAAGAACTCAGCTCGCTCGGAAACTTGATTCGGTGAAACACAGAGCACCGACTCAGACCCTTTTGCTCGGATTCGAAGAACTCAGCTCGCTCGGAAACTTGGTTCGGTGAAACACAAAGCACCGACTCAGACCCTTCTCGCTCGGATTCGAATAACTCAACTCGCCGGATTCGAAGAACGCAGCTCGCCCGGATTCGAAGAACTCAGCTCACCCGGATTCGAAGAACTCAGCTCGCTCAGAAACTTGGTTCGGTGAAACACAGAGCACCGACTCAGACCCTTCTGGCTTGGATTCAAAGAACTCAGCTCACTCGGAAAGTTGGTTCGGTGAAACACAGAGCACCGACTCAGACCCTTCTCGCTTGGATTTGAAGAACTCAGCTCGCCCAGATTCGAAGAACTCAGCTCGCCCGGATTCGAAGAACACTCGGAAACTTGGTTCAGTGAACATGGAGCACTGACTCCGACCCTTGTCACTCAGAAATTCACTTGAACGTGGAACACCAATGCAAATTCTCACCTGGAAATCTACTGGAAAGTGGAGCACCAACTCAAAATACATAAAGCTCGGAAACTCGCTCGGTAACTTTAAAAAAAAAAAAAAAAAGTAAAACAGAAAAAAAAAAAAAAAAAAAAAGGAAAAAAGAAAAGAAGAAGAAGAAGAAAAGAGGAAATCCTCCGTTCGGCAAACTACCTACTCGATCCTTCAGTTCAAAAATTCATGTTGGAAAATCATTGCTTGGAAACTACCCGCACGAACTACTCAGTCCGGCAACTACGTGCACGGACTACCCCAGCTTGATAATATATGCACGGATTCTTCAGTTTAGAAAAATTATTGTTCAGAAATCACAACACGGGAGCATACACATTATTACACGAAGAGCCTACTTGGAAACCGCCACACGGGTACATCTGTCATGTACTGGAGAAAATTGTACAACTAGCTTGACACTCAAACGACATTGGTTGGGTTCAAACAGCGCACCCTTACTCCGCACAGCGCAATTATGTTCTGCTCAGTTCGGCTTTTTTCAGCCTTCATGCTCGGCTTGGTTTTTATGCTCGGCTCGGATTTCCTGCTCTATTGCACATGCAAGCACAGACTCTTCTTGATTACAACTTCAGGTTCGTTACTTACAAAATTTTTGTGAAATTCAGTTTCTACTAACAAAGTTATTTCTATTATGAGAACGAACCACTGGGAACGAAAGGTCAAGAACCATCCGACCTACTAGAACCAAACGCGTTGGCCCATGCCAGCCCACGAAGTCATAAGCACGGGAGCCGAGCCCTCGCTCGAGCCTACTGGCTATTCTCAACGCACGTCACCAGTAATCCTGGGACCTCGCCGAGCAGGTCGCCGTGCTCCCACGGGACTCCACCAAGCATGTCGCCAAGTGATTTACTAGGACTCTGCCGAGCTTCGTGCTATGGTGCAGAACCGAATGCATTGGCCCATGCCAGCCCACGAAGTCATAAGCACAGAGCCGAGCCTTCGCTCGGGCCCTCTGGCTATTCTCAACGCACGTCACCAGTAATCCTGGGACCTCACCGAGCGGGTCGCCGTACTCCCACTGGACTCCACCCAGCGTGTCGCCAAGTGATTTACTGGGACTCTACCAAGCTTCGTGCTATGGTGCAGAACCGAACGCGTTGGCCCATGCCAGCCCACGAAGTCATAAGCTCAGACCCGCTGGCTATTCTCAACGCACATCACCAGTAATCCTGGGACCTCACCGAGCGGGTCGCCATGCTCCCACGGGACTCCACCGAGCGTGTCGCCAAGTGATTTACTGGGACACTGCCGAGCTTCATGCTATGGTGCAGAATCAAATCTCCATCAACGGTATCTCCATCAAGCGAAAGCTCTATCAACCGAATCTCCAAAACCAAAATCTCCATCAAACAGAATCTCCATCTCAAACGAGTCATTAGACCAGTCGAGCTCCGCGCTTGCACTTTACCCGGTCGAGCCTACCTCCCACACCATTTGAGCTCTGCGCTCGCGCTTTACGCGGTCGAGGCTACCTCCCGCACCAGTCGAGCTCCGCGCTCACGCTTTACGCGGTCGAGCCTACCTCCCGCACCGGTCGAGCTCTGCGCTTGCGCTTTACGCGGTCGAGCCTACCTCCCGCATAGGTCGAGCTCCACGCTCGCGCTTTACGCGGTCGAGACTACCTCCACTACCTGTCGAGCTCCGCGCTCGCGCTTTACGCGGTCGAGCCTACCTCCAGCACCATTCGAGCTCCGCGCTCGCGCTTTATGCGGTCGAGTCTACCTCCCGCACCAATCAAGCTCCGCGCTCAAGCTTTACGTGGTCCAGGACAGGAATTCATCTTCGACAGGCCCGCCCAGGCACAAATTCTAATAAAAAATAATATAATTTTCAGCCCACAAGTATGCTAAAAATTAACGGGGTACTGTGGGGGGAGAAAAACCCATGGCCCATAAATTGGGCCCAGCCCACTAAACATCACAAGAGACAAAAGGGAGACAAAAAGAGATATAGGGACTGCAAATGTCAGTAGAGACCAAGGAGAATAGGGGGTGCAAATGTCAGAGGAGACCAAGAAGATATGAGTGGTGCATATGTCAGGAGAACAGAAAGAGAATGAGAGGTGTGCACGCAAGGGAGACTAGCCACCTCATAACAGGCTGGCATGTACAGTGAAAGGTCAGAAAAATATATAAAGGGGAGAGGACAGATGATGGACGGACTAACTTAGAACTTATGATGGAAGAAGGAGAACTAATTGAGAGATGGATAGGGAGAAAAGGAAGGGACAGGAACGAACAAAGATAATACACAGAAGAGTAAAGGATAGAGGATTGACAGAAGCTCCAACTTTCTTTGTACAGTGAGATATGAGGTTTCATGAGTGATTGTAAACAGATATATTATAGAGGAGATTTTCCTCCCAAAACTCCCGTGGACGTAGGCATATTGCCGAACCACGTAAATCTTGGTGTCAACATTTTTACTGCATTTATTTTCTACTCACCACCGTGGACGTATGAATCGCTACCGTACAGTCACACCGGAACACCGTCAGGGACTCCAAATTCTTCGCATCGCGGCACTGACCGCGGAGATTTGCCCATGCCCGCAAAACACGACATCAACAATATTAATGACTGTTAAATAATGATATCAACATAATATGATGAAAATAGTGCAATAGCATCTCTTCTTTTTAACAGCAAATTATACAAAAATGTAATAGAGTATTTTATAATTGAGTAATGCTAAGTAAAAATTTTAAATGATATAACTTTCTCCCTCGGCGATAAAACTTCTGCTAGGTTTTGAGTCGTGAGGCGCGGCCTTGCTGCTGATGGCTAACCCAGCTGGCCATTCGGTGGCCTCTGGGAGCGGGGGAGGGGCGGCAGTTGTCCCCCAGAAAGAAGTCTTGGCCTTGACTAATGGGGCCGCTGAGGAAGGGGATCGTGCAGGTCTGAGTTCGGGAGGAGGAGGGCGCTCTTTTGCCCAAGCCCTGCAAAGACCGATTCCATCTGTGAAGTTTAAACTCCCGATGAGAAAGCCAGAGATGATCAATGGAGATTTGGGTTTCGTGTTCTCGGAAGCGGAAATGACAAGGGCGGCTGAGGAGCTGAAATTCGCTTTGGTATTAAAATTTTTTTCGAAGAGACCTTCCATAGATGTCCTGAGGTTACAGATAATCAAAACTTGGGGGTTCGATGAAGTACCGATGGTAAGCTTCATGGACAAGTTCCACGTTCTACTGCTATTGGTAAACGAAAAAGACTACCTACACGCGTGGGCGAGAGAAGGAAGATTAATAGCAGGATGCCAATTCCAATTGTTCAACTGGACAGTTGATTTTGATGTAAATAAAGAACCACCCATTGCCCCTCAGTGGATCTTTCTCCCGGGGCTACCTCTGCACCTTGACAGAATGGACTGCTTGCAAATACTGGCCTCTCGGTTTGGAAGATTTTTGGGATCCGATAATGCAACGTTGTACAGGACAAGGGCAACAGGAGCAAGATTATGCGTAGAAGTGGATTTACAAGAAGAACCAGTGGATGGATTCCCCCTGGTAACAGGTAAAAAACAGGTATGGCAGCGTGTAGTGTATGAGAAAAAAGGCTTTTATTGTAAAAAATGCTTCAGACAGGGGCACTCTGAGGTAGTCTGTAGAGATAGTGATGGTACTAAATTCCAATATAGCAAAAAAGAGGGAAAGAAAATTATGGATAGGGAGGAAGAGGACAAGGAGTGGAAGGAAGTGGGAAGGAAACAGGATAAAGGAAATGGGCATGGGAAGGGGTGCGAGCAGCCGGAGATAGAGGAGAGGTGCGAGCAGCTGGAGACTGGGGAAGGGTGTAAACAGACTGAGACAGGGGAAAAAGTAAACAATGTATTACAGGGAGGGAACAACAGAGATGCACTAGGAATCAGTCAAGAAACGGACCTAGAACAAGAAACCAATAAAACAAACAGACAGAAGAGGAGGTGGAAGAGGAAAACACTCTGGAAAGTTATATGAAGCTAGTCGAACTAGTAGAAGAAGGGGGGCTCTGTAAAGAGAGTAACAATCCTGGGGGGAATGTGAACTTCTGTGTAGTGGAGGAGCACAACAGCGATGAGGAAGAGGGGATGATATTATGCAGGAACAGTTTTGCTATCCTATCTGAAAAGGAAACTGAAATTGTAAAGGAAACTCAAAAGGATTACTGCTCGGACCCAGGGACATTACCACAAAGTGATACAAGAGTGCAGAATTCAGATGATGTGTTTGTGAGAAAGTCGAGAAGGGCAAAAGCCCAACCAAAAAAACTAAACTTATGATTGAGAAAATTATGGTATGGAATATAAGGGGATTGGGTACATCAAAAAGAAGGATACGGAAGTTGGTAAGGAAGTATGAGATATCGGTATTGGTTGTTTCGGAACCTTTTCAAGAGCTCTCTAAATTACATAATTGGGCGACTAGTCTACAGTTCCCCAACTATTGCTCCAACGTAGAGGTAGGTGGAAAATTATGGGTTTGCTGGAAAGAGGACATAAACATGGAAGTTGAAGAAGCAAATAAGCAGTCTCTGACGGCATTATTCACAGATCCTAGGGGACATTTGTTGGCAACTTTTGTTTATGCAAAATGTTTGCAATCTGAACGCAAGGAGCTTTGGGAACATTTGAAAGGGATCTCGAGTACGGCAGAGGCATGGGTGGTCATGGGGGATTATAATATCATTCGATCAGATGAGGAAAGAGTGGGGGGTAGGCCTAGACCTCATTCAGCTATGGAAGAGTTTAATGATTGTATTAACAGTTGCGGTTTAATGGAATTAGCTATGGAAGGCAGACAATTCTCATGGTGCAACGGGCAACAAGGTTTGGCTAGAAGTTGGGCAAAGCTCGATAGGATTTTAATTAACTCAAAATTCGGTTGGATGCATGGCCAAGCCACCTCACGACTTCTCAGCAGAAGAACCTTGGACCATTCTCCATTACTTTTGAAGCTGGATTCGGTAAATAAGAGGTACGGACCTAGTCCTTTCAGATTTCAAAATATGTGGATTTCACATCAAGGATTCCTAGAAATGGTGAAGGAATCATGGGAGGAACCAATGAGCTGGGAACCGGGGCTATGTAGATTGGCTGGAAAACTAAAAAGGTTAAAGACGAAGCTGAGGCAGTGGAACAAAGAGGTCTTTGGTCGGGTTAATGGAGTGATAAAGGAACTGGAAGAGAGACTGGAGCAGTATGAGGAGGCACTTCAGGTGGATTACTCGGAGGATGTGGAGGAGGAGTATCTAATAACTAAGGCGGAATTGGAGATATGGTACAAGAGGGAAGACACAAGACTAGCACAACAAGCAAAAAAATCCTGGTTAGAAGAGGGAGACCAGAACACAAAATTCTTTCATGCAGTGATCTCACAACGGAGAAGAAATGCAAGTATAAACGGTATGAACCTACCTGATGGCTCGGTCTTGGGGTCCATGGAACAGGTACATGAAGGGGTTGTTCAGCATTTTGAAGGGTTCCTAGCGCAAGAAGAAGTAGGAGAGCTTCCCAGTCTATCTGATTTAGTAAAACCAGTGGTGTCGGAAAACATTAAGAGCAAAATGAGAGAAGAGCCGACAGAGAAGGAGATTTATGAGGCCTGTTTGTCGATAAGCGTGGACAGTAGCCCAGGGCGGGATGGCTTCGGATCAGCTTTCTATGTGGCATGCTGGAACATTATCAAAGAGGATGTGAAAGAGGCAGTGAAGGAATTCTACTCAGGTAAGGCTCTTCCTAGAGTTTATACCTTTACTTTCTTAGTGCTTATTCCGAAAATAAAAAATCCACAGAGTTTTGACAAATTCCGTCCCATTAGCCTCTGCAATGTGATCTACAAAACCCTATCTAAACTGCTAGTGAACAAAATGTCCTTGGTCCTCAGAAACTTAATCTCTCCGGAACAAGGAGCTTTTGTGAAAGGAAGAAATATCCTGGAAAACATCACTCTAACACAGGAGATGATAAAGCTATTACAGCGAAAGAATAGAGGTGGAAATATAATGGTGAAAGTGAACATGAGTAAAGCTTACGACAGGGTGGACTGGAGGTTTTTGGAGCATACTTTAAAAACTTTCGGTTTCCCGGAGTTCTTTTGCAACTTGATAAAAAAATTGTGTAACGTCGCCATGGTTCTCGATTATGATGCATGGCACATACAAAGGCTATTTCAAGGCAAAAAGGGGTCTCCGACAGGGGGACCCGTTATCCCCGTATTTATTTATTATCATGGAAGAGGTACTCTCAAGACTGATCAAGAGGAAGATGAAGGAGAAGAGGATTTTGCCATTTTCCCAACCGAGAGGGACCCTGCCCATTTCACACTTACTTTATGCTGACGACATAATGGTTTTCGCTAATGGCAGTAAGGGGTCGATTCGGGCACTAATGGAGGTGTTCAAGACTTATGAAAGATGGTCGGGTCAAAGGGTGAGTCATGAAAAGTCTGCAATTTATTTTTCTAAACAGCTAAACCGAAGGAGGAGGGGGGAGATTCTGGATGAAACTAGCTTTAAGCAGGGACGGTTTCCATTTGATTATCTGGGAGTTCCGATGGTGGAAGGGAAACTTAAAGCTAGAAATTTTGATACTCTGATTATGAACATTGAAAAGAAACTTGCGGGCTGGAAAAATAGGATACTATCACAAGGAGGGCGATTAACTCTAGTGAGACATGTACTGTCGAGCATGCCTCTATACTTACTCTCTACTCTGCATACGCCTAAAAGCGTGATTCGGAAAATCCATAGTATTTTCGCAAAATTTTTCTGGGGTGAACATGGAGGTAAGACAAAAAGAAAGTGGAGAGCATGGAGGAAACTATGTGTTCCAGTGGAGGAAGGAGGGATAGGGGTAAGGGATATATCGGAAGTGCAAAATTCGTTATTTATGAAATTTGGATGGAACATTCTCACTCAAAAATCCATGTGGGTGACTCGTTCGGAAATGAGCAGCACAAAAGGCTATCCCAAGTGCATCAAGCATAAACTATGCTTTTAATTAATTTAATTCACAATTTGGATTTATGCCTCTTAATCAATTTTTCCATCTAAAACCAATGATAAAATAATAAAACAATTAAAATTTATTGATTTTAAATGTATAAAATATGCAATAATGCAGCTCAATCAGTGGGCAGACTTTTTCCGTGCAAAGTATGTAAAAAATGGCCACATTGTAAAATGCCTAGAGAAAAGAGGGGACTCAAGATTCTGGAATAAAGTGATAGAGGGACTTACGAAAATAATACAGAATTCAAAATGGAAGGTGAAAGAAGGTGATATCTCGCTATGGTTTGATAATTTCCTAAGCATTGGCCTTCTGTTTGAATCGGGCCTAGAGATAGAAGAGCCAAATATCAGACTTAACGAATTGGCTGCCAATGACAGATGGGGGGTCAATAGAATTGAGAATTTGTTGGGCAGACAGACTGCGAGTGAAGTAATCGAGCTAATAGTAAATCTTAAAAACTCTAAGGACATTCTGGTTTGGTTACCTGAGAAGAGTGGGAGGTTCTCCACCAAATCGGCATGGGAGACTATGAGAGAAAAGGGGCAGAATTTTGGATGGGCTAAATGGGTATGGCACAAGTTCCTTCCAAGGAAGATTGCAATTTGCATGTGGAAGGCAGCTTTTAATTGTCTAAGTGTTGATGAGCAGATCCGGAAAATAGGCATTCCTTTGGCCTCGGGGTGTAATTGCTGCAAGGAAAGACAATGTGAAGATTTAGAACACCTATTTGGCAAAGGGGAACTGGCAGTAAATGTGTGGAGAAAGGTATCGGCAGAGGTGGGGGTTCCTTTTTTCTCTCAACAGAGCTGGAAGGAAAGAGTACAACTTTGGTTTAATAGGGCATCCCGAAAGTCCCAGTTGGGTTCTTTGCTGGGTCTAATTCCAAGCATAGTAATATGGAAATTATGGAGTAGAAGATGTGCAGCTAGGATGGAGGGCAGAATCGAAAATGAAGTGGAGGTTTGGAGATCAATCAAATACTGGGTTGGTAATATTGCCACAAGAATTAACAAAATCCATAAGCTAGCTAAATGGGAAGCAGACCTGGTGAGGAATATTGGGATTAGAAATGTGACGGTAAAGACCAATAAGGTGAAAGTAATCAGATGGAAGAAACCAAAGCTTTGCCGTTTGAAGCTAAACTTGGACGGAAGCAGTCTAGGCAACCCAGGGTCTGCTGGTGGTGGGGGAGTCTTACGGGATGACAGGGGGCACATGGTATTCGGTTTCTCAAAATTTTTTGGGACCTATTCTAGCACTGAAGCAGAGCTAAAAGGAGTCCTTGAAGGTGTCAAACTTTGCAGGCATCTCGGGTACACTAATATAGACATAGAGTGTGACTCTTCTGTGGTAGTTAACTGGTTCTACTCTAACTATTGTACGGTATGGCAACTTTGGGACGTCTGGGAGCATATCCAGTCGATAGTTCAAGAATTTGACTTTACTATATCTCATCACTACAGAGAAGGAAACCTTGTGGCAGACTCTTTGGCTAGACTGGGAGCATCGGGAGAGTCCAATATTTATTTTGAATGGTCTCAGCTGCCTTCGGTAACGAGAGGCTTAGTGAGATTGGACATATTAAACACAGCTTACTTTAGAAGCAGGTGATTAGTTCTTGTACAGAGTTGGAAAGGGTATATAGTTCCCTGGAAAGGTTTAGATAGGAAAGCTTCATAGTTTTTTGTTGCTGTCTTTTGTGTCTTGTAAGACGGTCTTCCTCCGCCACAAGTGAGGGTTGATATATAGTTCTAAGATGTCCCGGCCTCCTTTTCAAAAAAAAAAAAAAAAAAAGTAAAAATTTTAAATAGATAAATTTTGTATAAATTTTTTATAAAAAAAATAAAGTTTAGTAATAAATAATAAATTTTTAAAAATATTTTAATATAAAATTTAATTTTTTATAAAAAACTCCCACCGGATTTCTCTATTCAAAATTTGCACGTATTTCATAGAAAGTAATGGACATCTTCCCTCCACCTACGTTTTGAAGAAACTCGTGGCGTGGAAGCCCTCCGGCTCCGCGTATTCTTTAGGCGACCCCACCATGCTGTCTCCAAGTTTGATAAACAGCCTAGGTCTGCAACGGTCAAGTCAAAAGCCCAAGTATGAGAAGAACTAGTGAGTCTGAATAAATTAGATCATAAATGGATTAATACATGACATTCAACGGCCAACTTCCCATTATGGTTAAAAACCAATGATAATTAATTATGGATTGTGGATGGGACACAAGTTTATAACGATTCGATTCCATTATATGAATATTTGTAACATCCAATTAATGGGTTCGATGATGTCAATCTGCACCATCGATTACACATTTTATGACTAATATCGTTGCTGATTTATGGAACGAAAAATTCTTGAGGACGGGCTTTCAAGCTTCTATTGAGTTATATTAAAAAAATATTAATAATTTTAGGATATATTGTAAGTTCCGTATTTATTTTTCAAAAAAAGTTAGCAAATATAAAACTAACATAAAATTTATAATTTTTTTGATAATAAATTCCACTACTTTTTAAAAGAGGTGTGCGATTTTGAAATCTTAAAACTGTATCTAGTATTAATATTAAACTTGTTTTTCTTAAGCGAAAATTGGTATATTATATGCTACGTACGTGACGCTTTGTTTGTTTTTAGAGATGAGTTGAGATTAAAGTTAAAAAATTGAATAAAGTATTGTTAGAATATATTTTTTAATATTATATTTATTTTAGAATTTGAAAAAGTTAAATTATTTATTTTATTTTATATGGAGATTTGAAAAAATTGTAATAATGAGATAAGAAATTTTTAAAACTTTCAAAGTTTTGAATTCCAATCACGAAAACAAAGAAAGCGTTACAGTTTTCAAGCTTGTGTAAGAAAAGTTTTCCCTCCATTTTTAATAACTATGCCGCTGTAAAGTTTGTTTAACTCTTTGAACATTTTCATAATGTTCTTCCCCACGTTGCATAGTTATTTTAAATAACAGAAAAGAAATGAATATGAATGAAATTCGGCGGAGGGATTTCATTTGAAAGCAGGAATTATCCATTTGGTACGGAAACAAATTTTCGTGGAGGGAGAAGAAGAAGAATGGCAAGCCAACTCACCAACATGACCATGTTCACACACATAATCTCTTCTTCAATCCGTCTATGATTTTATAAGATATTTTTTCTTCCTCCTAATTTGAATATATAGAAAATAAAATCTTTGGGTTGGCTCTGCTAGCAGTAGCATCTCTCTCCCATGCTCTCAGAGTCTCAAAGAGATTTCAGGAATTCGTTTGGTTCCATGTCCATCTCGTTTTCTGTGATTTTGTTTCAGATCTATGTTCTTTTGCTGTTTTGCTTCAACCTAAATTTTATGTGATTTCATGGTTTTGAGCAATAACAACCGAGCTTCATGAGCTGGAGGAGGTATGGGCAAAGATTAACTTGTACCTGAGCTTGAGGCCAAAGCTGGCCGGATCAGCCATTGGAAGATGTTGTGGCTCGAGATTTGGCAAAGGGTGATGGTTAGATGAACCTCCAATTTGATATGAGTGTGTAGCGCTTGAGTTAGAGGATTTCATTCTCAAAGAATTATTAAACCAAAAATCTAATATCGTTGAAGGCTACCTTTTCCTACCGTTGAGTACTTACAGGTTTGGATACTTAATCTCATAATATTTGATTACTATTTATTATTTAATATTTCATTATTATTTATTTATTATTATTTATAAAAAACTTAAAACTATGTCACTATCCAGACATAACATTTTCTAATGGTCGGCGACGTGATGGACGGAGCGAGATGTTAGCTAGGCTAGATGGTGCTTACGTGTTTTGTTTCCTGTGTTTTTTTTTTTTTTTTTTATAATAATTATGTGACGTGACATGAGTGGTAGAATTGGGCTCAGGAACACCACCCTTTACAAAATGTGTAAATTAAGCCATTGCAGAAGCTCAGGAACATCCTGGATCCTTTTCCTCTCCAAAAGCAGATGCCGTGATGATGAGGTGGTGCTTGCGAGATCAATGCGTTGCTAACTTGATATGCCTGCCTGTAGGGGCCCGTGCAATACTGCAATATTATGATCCACTTGTTGCAAGTTGCAAGCAACCGTATACCTTTCTAAATCTACCTTTGTCACCGACTTTTTGACGATCGATGCATCTGCTTTCGGGTTCTGCAGCTTTAATTTAATTTGCAGCTCATATGTGATAAATGTGTCAAGAAGTTTCAACCAGTGATCTCTCCCCGTGGTAAAAAGGCCTGGTTCACGAAACTTTCACCCGTGTTGATCTCTGTAATAAACGACATTACATTGAAACTAATTAACTTTAATGTAGCTTAGATGAATATCAATTTTTATAAGATAGATAGCACTCGGGGAAAAAAATAAAACAAAGTGCCGGCTCTCCTTTCTCCATTTTTTTTTTCTGGGCACTGTCACATATGATAAATATACCTAGCCTGCAGGAAAAAACATTGAGATAATTAACGTTGGGGGATAAATGTGTAGCATAAAGGACATGCATGCACACGTGCCCAAGTGGGTGAAGAGTGGACAGTCTGCATGGAAGATGGCATATCATTATCATATTCACATTTATTAATATTGCACCCTATTTGATATGCATCAGAATACTGCAAAGTGAGAAGGTCAACTGCATGCTGGTCTCAGTACTCCTGCAGTCCAAACCCCAACAAACCATTTTGCAATAACCATAGCCAGTAGTATTCAAAATTCAAACATTATAATAACGAAACTTTGAAGATTAAAAATTTCACCCGTCAGAAGCTAGCAATCCAAGCTGCTTCGTTTGCTTCTTCTTCTTCGTCTCCTTCTCCATTCTTCTGCCAACTGTTTAATTCACACACCCTGTCTCTCTAATGGGTAATTTTCCCATTCACCTTGAGATCTTCACCCCACTGATCCTCTCTTCTATTCTCCGCATATAAATCATACACTTCGTCTCTTTATAGCTGTAAATTCCTCTCACTGGGTTTCTGCCTAAAGCCACTGAGCTCACCTCTGAAGGTGAATTTATGGAGCCTCATCCATACACATACTGCTGCGATACACTTCAAATACCCCAGCTTTTTTCGCAATCTGATCTATCTCTTTACAATCTCTTAATTTCCTAGCTCTCTCTCTCTCTCGCTTTCTGTTTACCGACTCAAAACCCTTCAGCTACGTTATATCTTTCTTCACTGACTGGCCTTTTACAACTCTCAATGGCATCGACTGCTCCCTCCGGTGATAAGAAGCTGAGAAAACCAATTACGATTCAACGGAGGCCGTTCATGCTTAAAGATTACCTCAGGGATGATCTCCTCAGCTCCTGTTCGTCCAGCGGTTTCAAGTCGTTTCCACGCCGACAATGCTGCATCACCGTCCGTTTCCTCCTGGAGGTCGATCTCAAAGAGAACAAGAAACAACGACTTCTCCGTCGAAACCGTTCTAAGGTGGCCGCTTCCACCACAATGTCCGCCCTGCAAAGAGCTTCGAAGGCGGTGATCAGCGCCTTCAAGAAGCAACTTCCGCTTCAGTTCCTTAAGTCCCCGTCCGTACGAGACATTGGTAGAAGAGAAACAGTGCCCATAAGCCTCTGTCAGAAGCTCTTCTTCAGACAGAGCTTCTGGAGGAAAGTAATGGACAAGGGAGAGGGCGGTATCAGACGGTGGAGATTGTTTCGTGAGATGCACAAGGAAAAAGATAAGAAATCCGATNGAAGCTCCCCTTCTTGCCAACGAATCTGCCACTAAGTTTCCTTCTCTGTAATAATGAGCTATAGTGAAATCAATCTCTCGAACAGCCACCTGTATTTGATCCCAGTATTCCCAGAGATGCCATACCGTGCATTTCTTTGATGAAAACCAGTTTACCACCACGGATGAATCACATTCTATGTCTATCTCAGTGTACCCGAATTGCTTGCACAGTTTGATGCCTTCTAATACCCCTTTTAGTTCCGCTTCTGTACTGGAGCATATCCCAAGACATTTTGAGAACCCAAAAATCATATGCCCACTATCATCCCGTAAGACACCCCCACAACCAGCGGGATCAGGATTGCCAAGGCTGCTTCCGTCCAAGTTTAGCTTTACACGTCCTGACTTTGGCTTCTGCCATCTAATCACTTTCACCTTTTTTTTCTTTTTTGTCATGGTTTTTATCCCTATGTTTTTCATCAAGTCTGCTTCCCAGTTTGATAGATTATGGTCTTGATTAATTCTTGTGGCAATAGAACCCACCCAGAATTTAATAGAGCTCCATATCTCCACTGCATTTTCATTTCTCCCCTCCATCCTAGTTGCACACCTCCTGTTCCATAATTTCCAGATTATAATGCTTGGGATTAACCCCAATAGGAAACCCAGTTGGGACTTTCTTGATGCTCTGTTAAACCATAGTTGGACTCTCTCCTTCCAGCTCTGTTGAGGGAAAAAAGGAACCCCCACCTCTGCCGATACCTTCCTCCACACACTTACTGCCAGTTCACCTTTGCCGAAAATATGTTCTAAATCTTCACATTGTCTTTGCTTACAGCAATTGCAGCCCGATACCAATAGTATGCCAATTTTCCTGATCTGCTCATCTACACTTAGACAGTTGAAAGCCGCCTTCCACATGCAGATTGTGATCTTTCTTGGTAGAAACTTGTGCCATATCCATTTTGCCCATGCAAAATTCGGTCCTTTCTTTCTTACAACCTCCCATGCTGATTTAGTGGTGAAGCTCCCACTCTTCTCATGTAGCCAAATTAGAGTATCCTTTGTATTTTTTAGTTTTCCTTTCAGTTCAATAACTTCACTTGCTACCTGACTTCCCAACAAGTTTATAATCCTATTGTCCTCCCATCTGTCGTTGTCAACCATTTCCTTCAAACTGGTATTTGGTTCTACCACCTCTATACCCGATTCAAACAGAGGACCAATACTAAGGAAATTATCAAACCATAACGAGATATTACCTTCCCTCACCTTCCATTTTGAGTTTTGTAGGATTTTTGTTATACCCTCTACTACTTTATTCCAGAACCTTGAACCCCCTCTTTTGTCTAGGCATTTTACAATGTGACCATTTTTTATGTATTTGGATCGAAAGAAGTCTGCCCACATGGATTTTTGAGTGAGAATGTTCCATCCGAATTTCATAAATAATGACATCTGCACTTCCGAAATATCCCTCACCCCTATACCTCCTTCCTCCACTGGTGTGCAAAGTTTCCTCCATGCTCTCCACTTTTTTTTTTTTTTTTCCTCCCTGTTCACCCCAGAAAAAGTTTGCAAAAAGGCTATGGATTTTCCGAATCACACATTTAGGTGTAGGCAAAGTTGATAACAAGTAAAGGGGCATGCTAGAGAGGACATGCTTTACTAGAATGGGGCGACCTCCTTGAGATAGTAACCTGCTTTTCCACCCTGCCAGTTTCTGTTCTATGCTCAAAATCAGTGGTTCGAAGTTTCTAGCCTTCAGTTTTCCTTCCACTAACGGAACTCCCAAATAAACAAAAGGGAAAATTCCCTCCTTGAAGCTAGTTTCAGTTAGAATCTCTCCCCTTCTCTTTCGGTTCAGCTGCTTAGAGAAATATATTGCAGATTTTTCATGATTCACCCTTTGCCCAGACCATCTTTCGTAAGTATTGAACACCTCCATTAGGTTCCGAATGGACCCCTTGCTGGCGTTGGCAAAAATCATTATGTCGTCCGCGTATAAAAGATGTGAGATGAGAGGAGTCCCACTCGGTTGTGAAAAAGGTGTTATCTTTTTCTCCATCATCTTCCTCTTGATCAGTCTTGATAGGACCTCTTCCATGATGATAAATAAATATGGTGATAATGGATCCCCCTGACGGAGACCCCTTTTCGCCTTGAAAAAACCTTTGTATGTGCCATGCATCATGACTGAAAACCAAGGCGATGTTACACAATTTTTTATCAATATGCAAAAGAAATCCGGGAACCCAAATTTTCGTAAAATCTGATCCAGGAATCTCCAATCCACCCTGTCATAGGCCTTACTCATGTCTATTTTAACCATGACATTTCCACCTCTATTTTTCCGCTGTAGACACTTTACCATTTCCTGCGTAAGAGTGATGTTTTCTAAAATATTTCTTCCTTTAACAAAAGCACCTTGTTCCGGAGAGATTAAGTTTCCCAGTACTGACGACATCTTGTTCACTAAGAGTTTTGAAAGGATTTTGTATATCACATTGCATAGGCTACTGAGACGGAATTTATCAAAACTCTGAGGGTTTTTTATTTTCGGAATAAGTACTAAAAAAGAAGAGGTATAGAATCTGGGGAGAGGCTGACCTGAGAGGAAATCTTTTACTGCCTCTTTGACATCTTCTTTGATAATGCTCCAGCACGCCACATAAAATGCGGAGCCGAATCCATCCGGGCCAGGGCTGCTGTCCTCTCTAATAGCTTGGAACGACTCAAGTAACTCCTTCTCAGTTGGATCTTCCCTCATTAATTCCTTCATGCTTTCCGACACTGCTGGTTGTATCAAATCATTCAAGTTGGGAATCTCTCCTAATTCTTCATGGGATAGGAACTTTTCAAAATATTGAGCCGCCCCTTCATGGACCTGTTCCATGGACTCTAAAACCGAGCCATCTGGAAGCTTCATGCTCTTAAAGCTTGCGACTCGTCTACGTTGTGAGATAACTGCATGGAAGTACTTTGTGTTCTGGTCTCCCTCTTCTAACCAAGATTTTTTTGCTTATTGGGCTAATCTTATTTCTTCCCTCTTGTACCAGATCTCCAATTCTGCCTTAGTGATAAGGAACTCCTCCTCAATATCCTCCGAGTAAGTCTCCTGAAGGGCCTTCTCATACCGGTCCAACCTTTCTTCCAATTCTTTGATCACACCATCTACTCTGCCGAAAACCTCTTTATTCCACTGTTTCATCTTCCACTTTAGTCTTTTTAATTTACCGGCCAATTTGAATAGCCCTTGTTCCCAACCCAACGGTTCGTCCCATGATTCTTTCACCATTTCTAGGAATCCTTGATGAGAAATCCACATGTTTTGGAATCTGAAAGGAGCTGGCCCGTTTCTTCCTATCTCTGAACCTAGTTGCAGGAGGATTGGTGAATGGTCTGATGTTCTTCTGCTGAGAAGCCGAGAAGAGGCCTGGCTGTGAGTCCACCCAAATTTCGAGTTAATTAAAATCCTATCTAGCTTCGCCCAGCTTCTAGCCAAGCCTTGCTGTCCATTGCACCAAGAAAACTGTCTACCTTCCATAGGTAATTCTATTAACCCACAACTGTTGATGCACTCATTGAATTCTTCAATAGCTGAAAGAGGTCTAGGCCTACCCCCCACTCTTTCCTCATCTGATCTTATGATATTAAAATCCCCTATAACCATCCATGCCTCTGCTGTGCAAGACATCCCTTTCATAAAGTCCCAGAGTTCCTTACGTTCAACTTTCAAACACTTAGCATAAACGAATGTTGCCATCAATGAACCTCTAGAATCAGTTATAACAGCCGTCAAGGACTGTTTATTCATTTCTACAACTTCCAAAATAATATCTTCCTTCCAGCACACCCATAATTTCCCTCCTACCTCTACGTTAGAGCAGCTATTGGGGAGCTGTATACTAATCGCCCATTTATGTAGTTTAGAAATCTCTTGGAAAGGTTCCGAAACAGCCAGGACCGAGATCTCATATTTTCTCACCAACTTCCGTATCCTTCTTCTAGACGTACCCAGCCCTCTAATATTCCACACCATTATTTTCTCAATCATAAATTAAGTTTTTTTGGTTGGGCTTTTGCCCTTCTAGATTTCCTTATCAGCACATCATCAGAGTTCTGAACTCCCAGGTTATCATGTGGTATTGTCCCTGGGTCCGAGCAATAATCTTTCTGTGTTTCTCTTACTATTTCCGTATCCTCTTCCGACAATATAGCAAAACTATTTTTACATAAAACCGTCCCCTCTTCCTCTTCGCTCTCGTATTCCTCCACTACACAAATATTTAAATTTCCCTCAGAAATGTTGCTCTTTTTTCTGGCCTCCCCTTCTTCTACTTGTTCGACCAGTTTCAAGTAGTTTCCTAGAGAATTTTCTTCTTCCACCTCCTCTTCTATTCTAATTGTTTTGTCGGTGCCCTGCCCCAGGTTTGTTTCTTGGTTCAAAGAGTCTCTTAGAATCTCTGTCTCAGGCTGATTACACCCCTCCCCTACTTCGGTTTGTACGCACCCCTCCCCTGCCTCGCGCTGCTCACTTCCCTCCTCATCCCCTTTTTCTATATTATTTAACCTCCCCACTTCTTTCCACACTTTTTCTTCTTCCTCCCTATTCAAAACCTTCTTCCCGTCATTTCTTCTGTTTAAGTTTTTCGCATTATCCCCAGCTCTACAGACTACCTCAGTGTGACCCTGTCTAAAACATTTATTACAGTAGAAACCTTTTTTCTCATACACTACACGCTGCCAAAGATGTTTTTTACCTGTTATTAGAGGAAATCCCGCCACTGGTTCTTCTTGTAGATCCACTTCTAGGCACAATCTTGCCCCTGTCGCCCTCGTCCTATATAAAGTAGCGTTATCGGAACCCAAAAACCTTCCAAACCGAGCTGCCAGGATTTGCAAGCAATCCATTCTGTATAGGTGCAAAGGTAGGCCTGGGAGAAATATCCACTGAGGGGCAATGGATGGTTCTTTGTTAACGTCGAACTCTGCTGTCCAGTTGAACAATCGGAATTGGCATCCCGCCACGAATCTTCCCTCTCTGGCCCAAGCGTGAAGATAATCTTTTTCGTTAGCCAAGTGTAACAGCACGTTGAACTCATCCATGAAACTTACCATCGGAACTTCATCAAAACCCCATGTTTTAATAATCTGTAATCTCAGAACATCTATGGAAGGTCTTTTAGAAACAAATTTCAGAACCAAAGCGAATTTCAACTCCTCAGCTGCCCTGGCCATTTCCACTTCTGAGAACACGAAACCTAAATCTCCGTTAATCAACTCTGGTTTCCTCAACGGGAGCTTAAATTTCACCGTCGGAATGGGTCTTTGCAAGGCTTGGGCGAAAGAGCGTCCGCCCCCTCCCAGCACCACCCCTGGGCGATCCCCCTCCTCAGCGGCCCCAAACGACAAAGCTCCAGCTGTCTTCTGCGTATCGAAAGCAGCTCCTCCCCCACTCCCAGAGTCTCCCGTATGGCCAGCTAGCGTGGCCATCGGCAGCAAAGCCGCCCTCGCGTCCAAACCCTAGGAAGAAGTTTATCGCCTATCGGGTCCAAATCCTGAATGAGTTATTGACTTGTTAGCAGGTATTTCCTGAATATCTTCGGTACTATTCATGAACAAGTCAGTGTATATTTATAGACTGTTTTACAGAGAATCAATTCTGTTACAAGAGATATTTAAAATATAAAAATAGAGAAATAAGAGAATAATCTAGACTCTATTTACATCAAAGGGTATAAGGGGTATATGGTTGATACGCCCCCTCGAGTCCATAGGGGTATCAACCACTGTGAGACTCGATCTAAGTGTAACAAATCGATCAGAAACAATAGGCTTAGTAAGTACATCAGCTATTTGATCTTTTGAAGAACAAAATGAGACTTTAAGACTATTTGCAGCTACCCTATCATGTACAAAATGAAAATCTATGTCTAAGTGCTTTGTTCTGGAATGGTAGACAGGATTGGAAGATAAGTAAGTTGCCCCAATGTTGTCACACCAGAGAGTAGGTGGTTGAGACAAAAAAAGACCAAGTTCTAAGAGAAGAGTCTATATCCAGATAAGTTCAGCAGCTGTAGTGGCAAGCGATTTGTATTCGGCTTCTGTGCTTGATCTGGCCACAGTCTTTTGTTTCTTAGAACTCCAAGATATGAGATGCTTTCCAAGAAAAATGCAAAAGGCTCCAGTAGAGCGTCTGTCATCTGGGCATCCTGCCCAATCTGCGTCTGTATAAGCCTGCAGGGTAAGACTTGAAGAGGTTTTGAGAAGCATGCCATAGTTTATGGTGGACTTGAGGTATCTAAGAATCCTCTTCACAGTTGACCAGTGTGATATTTTAGGACAATGCATGAATTGACATACTTTATTTACTGAAAAAGCAATGTCAGGTCTGGTCATTGACAAATACTGTAAGCCCCCTACAATGCTTCGAAATAAAGTGGAGTCTGTAAATTCAGGACTATCAAACTGTGACAACTTGAGAGAAGTTGCCATGGGTGAGGTCATTGGCTTAGCATTAAGCATGTTACTCATTTCTAGAAGATCTTTGATATACTTCCTTTGTGATAGAAAAATACCAGAGGCTGAGTAATCAATTTCAATGCCAAGGAAATAAGATAATCGGCCCAGATCCTTTACAGGGAATGCTTTGGCCAGAGCAGAAATTAGATTTTCTATAGCAGTAGGTATGGAAGAAGTAATGAGCATGTCATCAACATAAATCAATAGAAACATATGCAAGTCACCAGAGTGCAAGATGAACAGAGATGGATCAGCTCATGAAGCAGAGAAACCATAATCAGTAAGCCAGGTGCTTAGTTGAGCAAACCAGGCCCTAGGAGCCTGTTTAAGGCCATAGATGGCCTTGTTAAGTTTGCACACATAATTGGGAAATTGTTTATCAATGAAACCTTCAGGCTGCTGCATAAAAACAGTGTAAGTAAGTTCTCCATACAAAAAAGCATTCTGAATATCTAATTGGCGCAGAGGCCAGCCATGGCTCACATCAACTGATAGTACTAGCCGAATGGTGGTAGCCTTGACCACTGGGCTAAAGGTCTCACTATAGTCTAAACCGAACTGTTGATGGTATCCTTTTGCTACAAGACGAGCTTTCCGTCGAGCAAAGGAACCATCAGAGTTCAATTTGGTCCTATAGACCCAACGACAGCCAACAACATTGAAGCTAGGGTTCGGAGGTACCAAGGTCCAGGTGTTTGTCTGACTTAAAGCAGTAAATTGAGAGGACATAGCATCATACCATTCAGAGAATTTGGAGGCGACGGCAAAGCTGGTAGGTTCATCCGGGGACCGCCATGGTGGTGCTGAGACAGTGACGATGTGGGTACAAGACAGTACCGTTGGTAAATTGACGAGGTTGAAGAGAGTTTGTGAGACTCCGAGTGATGATCGGAGACAGAGGAGGAACAAGATTCGAAAATGAGGAGTGACGATTGACAGAGGAAGAAGGAGGAGAAATTTCGGAGAGATTATTAGGAGAAGGAATAACTGCAGGGGAGGAATTAGCAGAAAGATTTGGTATAACAGACTGAGGTGAGCGTGAAGGATTCGAAGTGATGGAGGATGAGTTAAGATTAGGGTTGACAGTTGGGGTGGCAACTGTGTTGCGAGTAGATGGGGAAATCGAGGGAGAAAAGGCACTTAAAGATGAGAAACGAGAGGGATTAGGGATCGGGAAGTGAGTAGTGGGTGAAACAGGCCATGGGCCTGGACCGAGAATGGAAGTGGTTGAGAATAAGGGCAGCACAGTTTGAGTGGGTGAATGGGCCGGGCTGTTTGAGTTGGGCTGTTTGGGCGAGAATGGAAAGGAATTTTCAGAAAAGAGAACATCTCTTGAGATGTAGAGTTTTTTTTAGATGGGTTCAAAACATTTGTAGCCTTTGTGAGACAAGCTGTAACCCAGAAAAATGCAAGAGATGGACCGAAAATCTAATTTGTGTTTGTTGTATAGTCTGAGGTTGGGCCAGCATTGGCACCCAAAGGTTCTCAAAAAATTATAGTCAGGATTTCTGTTGTAGACCATGAAATGAGGTGATTGATTATGAAGAACTTTGGAGGGAAGTAAATTAATGAGATAAACAGAAGTTTCAAAGGCTTCGGCCCAAAAGGATAGAGAGAGGGATGAATGGGCTAATAGAGCAAGCCCAGTTTCGACAATGTGTCGATGTTTGCGTTCTACTAGCCCATTTTGTTGATGAGCTTAGGGACATGAGAATCGATGATGAATGCCAAGTTTAATATATTGAGTTGTGATGGGTTTGAATTCAGTTCCACCATCGGTTTGGAGATTGATTAATTTAGTGTTAAATAGACGTTCTATGCGAGCAAGAAAATGTGAAAAAATGTGTTGAACATCTGATTTCAATTTTAAAGGAAAAATCCAAGTATAACGTGTATAGTGATCAAGAAATGAAACATAGTATCTATATCCATTGTGTGAAACAACTGGTGCTGGACCCCATAAGTCAGCAGTGACAAGTTCTAAGGGTCTGGAGGATTGAATGCCATCCGTTACATATGGAAGTCGGTGACATTTAGCAAGGGGACAGGACACACATTTGGACACAGAATTGCTGGGAACAATAGGCAAATAGTGACTGTGCACAACAGAGGAGACGACTTCAGGGGTAGGGTGGCCCAAGCGATGATGCCACTATGAAAGAGACGTTCGTTCGCCAAGATAAGCAGAGGCTGAAGCAGAAACACACGAGTTTATGGCTGGTGGAAAGGCGTAAAGGCCATTTTTAATTGGACCTGTGAGTAGGCATTTCTTGGTCCGAGAATCCTTCACACAAAAATGGGAAGAATGAAATTCAAAAAATCAGTTGTTATGAAGACAAAATTGAAGAACCGAAATGAGATTTTTTGAAATATCTGGTACATGAAGAAGATTTCGGAGATTAAAGGAAGAAGAGTTAGAGATAAGGGAAGCATTACCAGAGTTCTGTATAGGGAGACCTGTACCGTCACCAATGCGTATTGTCTCAGAACCACCATATGGTTCACTGGAGAGATTAAGATTGCCAAGGTCATGGGTTAGATGGTGAGTAGCTCCAGAGTCTGGGTACCAGGTAGGATCAGTGTATGATGGTGAGTACGGGTTGGTGTTTGGGGATGGATTGTGATGAGGAGAGGCATAGTTTGCAGAGAATGAGGATGGGGCTTCATACTGATAGGATTGGTTGAAGCGATTCCTGCATTGGAGGGCAATATGTCCCTGTTTGTTGCAAACTTGGCACGTTGGGCGCTGTTGGGTGCCAGGTGTTTGATAAAAGTTTCCTGCGGGTCCACGGCCATTTCTACCAAACGAGCGTCCCCTGCCTCGTCCCTGTCTTCCACCACGAGTATTACCACGGCCACTTCGTTGATCTCTACCATAGGAGCTAAGGTTAGCTGAGAAATCAGTAGCATGTCGAGCTGAGTGAGTGAGCCTACTCTCATGTACCAACAGAAGTTGATAGAGTTCTGTGGAGGTAACTGGGTCAGACCGAGTTGTAATTGAAGACACAAAGGACTCATAGGTAGGTCTAAGACTATTGAGTAGGTAAGTTACAATTTCCTTGTCTGGTAAGGGATTTCCAGTAGAGGAGAGTGTATCGGCAAGAAGTCGAGCTTTACCTAGGTAGTCTATAATGGACAGATCTCCTTTGGTAAGATTGGTAAGCTAGAAACGGACTTGGTACTCCTTTGCTTGGGACTAAGAAGAGAGCAGAGTATGGAGAGAGTCCCAGAGGCCACGAGCAGTTGTGGCTCTGAGTACGTGACCAAGAATCGAGTCTGATAAGGAAGAGAAAATGATACTAAGAACTAGCTGATCATTTCTCTTCCAGATAAGGTATTCGGGATTGTTCTTTGGGATGGATTCAGGAGTAGAAGGAAGAAACTGGATTGGTGACCTAATAGTTCCATCTACATATCCATAGAGATCTTGTCCTCTAAGGTATGCAGATATTTGAACCTTCCAGAGCAGGTAGTTCTCAGTAGTGAGTTTGGTAGTTACTACGTGAGAGAAAGAAGAAAGAGCAGAGGAATGAGGCGTAACCATGGATCAAGGGAGACTGCTAGTCGAGCAGCTCTGATACCATGTTAGCGGAGAGTATTTCCTGAATATCTTCGGTACTATTCATTAACAAGTCAGTGTATATTTATACACTGTTTTACAGAGAATCAATTCTGTTACAAGAGATATTTAAAATACAAAAATAGAGAAATAAGAGAATAATCTAGACTCTATTTGCATCAGGGTATAAGGGGTATATGGTTGATAGCCCTGCAAAGAGCTTCGAAGGCGGTGATCAGCGCCTTCAAGAAGCAACTTCCGCTTCAGTTCCTTAAGTCCCCGTCCGTACGAGACATTGGTAGAAGAGAAACAGTGCCCATAAGCCTCTGTCAGAAGCTCTTCTTCAGACAGAGCTTCTGGAGGAAAGTCATGGACAAGGGAGAGGGCGGTATCAGACGGTGGAGATTGTTTCGTGAGATGCACAAGGAAAAAGATAAGAAATCCGATCAGGACACGCATGATTCATCCACCACTAGAGTCGGACGGAGGGTTTTGTCCAGCGGTAACAAGTGGGCCGAAACTCGGAGCGAATTCACTAGTTCCGAAACTAGACGGTCATCCAGCGGGAAATGCGAGAGTTCAAGCGAAAACGACGTCGTGGATGGTAAATCCGATTTACCGGAGAATAAGGACAGCAATAACGTCTGCGAAACAGTCGGTGAGTATTCCATCTCAGGAGCGACGGCCACCACTTACTCCGGAGCTAACACGAAGGTTAGAGTTATTTTATTTTATTTTTTGAACAGAAGGTTANTCTTAAAGAAATAAGATATTTTGTTGTGAGTGTTATAAAATATTATTAAAATATAATTTTTATTTTAAAATTTAAAAAAATTAAAATTTTTATTATATTTTGTGTGAAAATTTAAAAAAATTATAATGATGAGATGAGATAGTTTTGTATATCTAAATCAAGTCTAAAATCCTTTTAAATAGTGTGATGAAATGAAATGATGTTAAATAAAAATTAAAAGTTAAATAAAATATAATTTTTTAATATTATTATTTTATAATTTGAAAATTTTGAATTGTATAATATATTTTGTGTGAGAATTTAAAAAAATTATAATAATAAGATAAAATGAGATAAAACATTTTCACTATTTAAACTAAGCTTAAATCTTATATCTACGTAACAAAAATTCTTTTTTAATAATTGATTATTTCTTTTAGTGAAACTTGCAGCTGTATATTTACTCATAATAAATAAATATATATATACACACATTTGGATATTTTTTAATTTAAAAATATTAGTACGCAGTATTGGTGGGAGAATATTGATTGGGTTCTTGCTGGGGCCGAGGCTGCTTTGAAATTTTGTCAGCAGATTAATAGGTTTACGGCTTACTTCTCACTTTCCTCTGTCGGCAACAAAATGGAGTGGACTGTGTTTTGGTTTTATTACATGGATAAGGAAATTGGGGAGGGACCACTTTTTGGGCTCGGGGCATCAGCATGCACGTATCATAACTGTACCATCAATCGAAGGTCTCTTCTCTGTAGGGCGTCGTTGATTATTATTGGATCATGCTACAGCCCCGCTCGGAGATTCCGCTGAGACTGTTGTAGTATTTTTTATGTGTTTTTTTTTAAGTTATTTTTTATATAAATTTTTTTATATTTTTAAATATTAAAAAAAATAAAATAAATTTAAAATATTATTAAAAAATGTTTTCTTAATTAGTAAGTAAAAAAAAATATTAAAAAATACTTCCTTAATCACGAAATAAAATTAAAAAAAAATTTTTTTTTAACTTTTTAATTAAGAAAATATTTTTTAATAATATTATATTTTTTAAAATATTTAAAATTATTAAAAAAATTATATAAAAAAAGAACTAAAAAAAACACAAAAAAATTACACATTATGCAAGCGGTAGCTCCCAGCGGGAGCCGGGAGCGGGACGCCCAGCATTTTCCTTATTATTTTGTTGTACCTACATATACTTAGATTGGAGGTCTATTAATTTTTTTTATTCCACAAATTTTATAGATATATTCTATAAAATCTGCATGAACTTGAGATGTTACAATTAATATGTTAATTAGGAAACTTATAACTCATGATTAATACTCGACCGGTTTCGTCTGACTCTCTCTCTCTGGTTATCAACAATATTGTACGTAGTAGGATGTCTAGATCATGTCTTAATGCAGATCAATATTTGTAACATAATTAAAAGGTTGTCTTGATTAAACAAATTGACATCAGGAGTGGCCCAACGAGGAGAAGGAACAATTCAGTCCATTGTCCGTTCTGGAGTTTCCATTTGAAGATGACGAACACACCGTTGATGTACTATATCCTGCCTGTATAGAAGGTATCTCTTGCTTTCTCCCTTTTCGTGTTGGAATTTTCAATCTGTGACCAAAACAAATTGTTCTTCCCAGAGGGTGTAAGAAAGGTTGATGATTCTTACCTAAGCTAGCCATGCATGCATGGATATACCAATATTTTAATTAGTTAATTTACTCACAAAGTTCAGTAGTCCAATTCTTTTTAAAAAGAGTAATGCCACTGAGACGGATGATGAATTGATAAAATTTGACCGATAAGTGCAAATGCACTTTTTAAAATTTTGTTCTCTTTTATTTCGATATTTTTTTTATATATCTTTAAACATTTAAAAGAAATACTAATTCACGATTAATAATCACTTCCTTAATTTTTAAATAATAAATAATAAAAAATAAAAATAAAAACTTCAATCAATAACTTTTATCAGTTCAATTATCATTTTCCTTTTAAAAGAACATTTCCCCGATTGTTTGATTGAATTGGATAACGGTCTATTAAAGATAGAGACAAACACAACGTTTTTCTTTTTTTTGAAATAAAAAACACAACGTTAAATGTTCACGTGGGATTCGTAGTTTCATATTATCGGAAAATCCTAGTAAAATGGTATTAATTAATATCATAGAACGTACAAAATATGTCTATTAATTTATTTCTAAATTTGATAATTGAAGAGATTTTTTTTTTTAATTTTAGTTTTATCCGTCCCCTACCAATTAAATACTAAAACGGTACGCATCCTCCAGACAATGATCACATGCCAAAAAACTGAGCTATTTGAGAGGAAAAATGGATATAGGATCCATATAGATGTTTCTGACAGAAATGTGAAATGTGATGGACAGGGTCGAAACAAAAGCGTATCATGCACAAAATGCGACGGTTCGAGTGTCTCGCTCAAACAGAAACAGTGAACTTAGAAAAACGTATTGCGCTTTCTGAGCCGAACCTGCATGAAGCTCATCATAAATCACTGGTGCAACCTTCCTCAATGCCCACCCTGGACAACGACGTGTTGGAAGACAAAGAAGATGATCATGAGCAAACAGAAGAAAACTCTCAAGAATTATTATTTCACCTCATCGACACAAAGCGCTCTCCAAATGGTGTTATAATCAAGGCAGTTCACAATCCGTTGTTGGATTTCTTTAGGGAGAGAAGTGAAGAAAACCATGCAAGCTGTGCTAGCACAACAAGATCAGGAAAATGTAATGAATTTGAGCATGAGTACTTATTGTCGAAGGTGGCAGAAGATTGGCTGAGTGGGAACCCACGAGAAATGGTATTGGGATGGGAGGTGAAAGATGGGAGAAAAGTGTATCTCAGGGACTTGGAGAAGGGTTGGAAGTGGAGGACATTGGTTGAAGAAAAAGAAGTTGCACTGGACACTGAGGTTGAGGTTTGGACTGACTTGCTTAACGAACTGGTACTTGACCTCTTTTCCTCGTAAATAAATTGCTTTCGGATCACTAGTGTTATTTTGTTCCCATGGAGAAAAACGCCGAACATTTCCCGATCAATAGGGTACAGAGGTCATTTTCTCTCACTTCCTTTCCAACTCTTGCATGTTGCTTCCACAGTTCAAAGATCATTTTTATTTAAATAAAATAGATGGTATCTATTTATAGTGTAAAATATAGAATATTTCAATTATTTTGCTTGTCTAAAAATTTAAAATATTTCATGTTTTACATTAAATAAATGAAAGAGAATTTTTGGCTACCAATAGCGCAGTGGGCACGGATTGGTGATTAGCCCGGACCAATCTAGAAGCCCAACTTACTTTTGAATCTCCAATTGGGCTACCAAAGTGGAACCAATTATTAGTTGCCGATCTAGACTTAGAAAATTGGCATTGGTTTCACCAAATTTATCTCTAGCCATAAATCCAAAACATGAAAACTTTTTATCAAACATGAAAAGTATATATTTTTTATAAATCTAAAATCTCCCTAGTCATAACTCCACATTGAATTAATAATTAGATTAATCAAAATAATAATATAATATTAATTTTTTAGTAATAATTGGAGAGGACATCCCGACCGACTAATCTCCACATGGGCATGGGCCTTAATCCTAGCCTAAAGTGTGATCCATTACCGAAAAGCCCAATAACATCTGGAAGGCCCGGTCAGCCTGCCAATACCGAATGAGTAACCACTCAACGATAGCGAAAGATAAAAACAGTTATTATTTGAGTCTAAGGGATAAACCCTCATCTTCATATTTGAATTTGAATGTTGGATAGTTATTATCACAAAAGTAGTTCAGGAAGCTCTATATAAGGAGAAAACCCACATATGTAAAATGGATTTGATTCTTGAGAATTACTTGATTATTATTCTAGTCACCGACTTAGGCATCGGAGAAGTTTGATCGAACCCCCCAGCCACCTATTCTTTGTTTTCAGGTGATCGTGAAGTAATGGCAGTGAAACACGTCCACAACAATAATAATTTTAATTTATTTTTTTTTCATATTTTACAATTACATTAACTATATATTAATTAATAATTTAATTTGATACTTAAATTATTTTTTCTAACTTAAATATATTGTGGCTCAAAACTAAGAAACAATAATTGAAGTAAATAAAATAATAATTATAGAGTGTGAATAGTTAGTCTTCAAATTTGAAGATGAACTTAAATGTACTGTAACTCAAAATTGAAGATTTTAGTATATGTTGAATCTAATGCAGTGATTTTAAACACAAATTCATCAAATTTGAAGATGTCACTCAATCGATGAGTCCAATGCGAATGCTCTTAGGAGGCCGACACCTCTGTCTTGACTCTTAGGAACCATCTTATCTCATCTCATCTTACCTCATCAAATTTTTTAAATTTTCACACAAAATATAATAAATAATTCAATTTTTTCAAATATCAAAATAATAATAATATTAAAATTAATATTCTAATAATATTTTATTCAACTTATCTAAAACCACCTCATATCATCTTATCTCATTTCACTATCCAAAACAAACCATTATTCTTTCTTTGAAGCAGCTGTACTTATAGATTAGAAGCACGGCAATATACAAGTGGCCCATAACAAGAAATCCATTAACTTGGCTAGTGGAAATAGTTGCATTCTCTGCCGTCGGTCCGTGTGAACAATGTTGTTGTTTATAGCACTAACAAGTAAAAATGACATTCACCTGATCAATAAGAAAAAGATATTTGCAGATATTTTCAGTTTTGAAGTGTATAATTTACCTATTATTGTCTAAAAAATAGATAAATTTAAAACTAATATGAAAAAATTATTATTATTATTTTTAATGATAACCCACTTTTATGAACATTGAATAAAGGTTGAGAAAATTAAAAAATAAGCAAATAAACACGTGGCGCACACAGAGAATTGAGACCAAGTGGGTGATCTCGCTTACTCGTGAGATATTGGTGTCAATATAGATCGTGGGTTTGTTTTTCCCCCATTACTTACCTTGCACGTGCACTTCTATTCTTTTTGAAAAGAAAATAAAACAAATTAATATGGATATCTACTTTGGATCGTGGAAGATGTTTATCCTAAAGTTGTTCATAATTTCGAAACATAAAGCAATTTCTTATGTAAATGTTTATGAATTATTCTATATTTGGTAACACTCAAAATCGGTGTAACATCATTAATATGATGGTGATTGCATGAATTCTGCGTCCGAGATTTTAGGGGTAACAACTACTAAGGTCCAATGTTCAATGTTGGCAACGGATATTGTTATTGTATTCTTCTTATCTGACTCTTCTTCTCTTTTTTAAAAATTTGTTTTGAGTAAATATATTATTTTATTATATATAAAGCGTAGAATTCACATCATTTTGATCGTAAGATTTAATTTATAAAATTTAAATTTTAAAATTTATCTTCTAAATAATTATATCATAACTTAATAATATAATTTTCATATATTAAATATCATTAAAACACACAAATCACACTAATGGAGGAGTGGAAAACTTGGCATTATCCATCCTAACAGCATGTACTCGAGTCGCTTGTAAATAAATTCTTTCTCCTAGCAGCAGTATTTGTATCCCGTGGGATATTGCTTGTGCTGCGTGTAAATCGCGGGCCTCCCTGCTTTTAAGCGGTGAAGCCGGCTGCCAATTTCCAAAGACCTCTCTCTCTCTCTCTCTCTCAATTTTTTTTTTTTTTTTTCCATAGAAAACGCCATGCAACGCTGATATATGCACTTCTGCTTGGTATATTTGATCGGAGTTCGCTTGTATCAACGTTACTTTATTTTCTGTTTGCGGTGGAAACAATCCGAAAATCAGGACTCTAGGACGGAAAAAAAAAATGAAAACCGAGGACCAAACCAGGTCCCTTTTTGGGATTTCCCTCTCCGATCGGCCTATATGGCAACAATTCCTCATTTGCTCTTCTGGATTCTTCTTTGGCTACCTCGTTAATGGTATTTGCGAGGTTTGTCCATGCTAAGTTGACTTTTTTCTTTTGTACTCTTCCTCTATTAAAAAACTTTCTTGATGGTTTTGTGAGGACTTGCGATTGTTCTGGGTTTAATTTTGATGGGAGTTTTCTGTTTTGATGGTTGGTCGCTTCCCAGGATGTGTGTTGATCTTGCATGTGTTAGGAATTTGGGTACCCTCTGTTTCGTTGCTAAGAATGCGTGGGACAAGAAACAAAACGCGTTTTCACGTTGTTTCGGATTTTAGAAGATAATAATCTCTATCTATCTGAGTGGTGATTCCCTGATTTGGGATTGTAAATTATGGGGATTTTACAATCCAAAGTCTCAATTCGCTTCTCTTTTCCTACGTTTTCTATGCAACCAAACAGAGACGCAAGGCTTTTGCAGTTTAGCCTTCCGCGTAATTTCTCAAATTCATTTTGTGCTACAAATTTTGTGAAGGGGGTCTTCAGAGCTATCTTGTACCATTCCGTTTGAATAATCGTTATTTCTATGTTCTTGGGCTACTGTTTAATTAGAGTATATCTTTTTCTTGTCTGCGCACTGATATGTTATTTTGGGTGATACCAGGAATTCGTGTACAATCGGCTCCAGTTCAGGTTATCTGGCGTTGCTACCGTTGCAAATTTAACTTTTATGCATGACTTCGATTTATCCATTGTGTCAATTACTTAGTTTCTTGGTTTCCAGCTATGGTTGGTATTTCACCTTTGTGCAAGGATTTGTCTACCTGATACTCATATACTGGCAAGGATTCACCACCAAACAAATGGTGAACCCTTGGAGGACATACGTGAAACTCTCTGCTGTTCTTATGGGTTCTCATGGATTAACAAAGGGGTCCTTGGCATTTCTCAACTACCCAGCACAGATCATGTTCAAGTCAACAAAGGTAAAAGTGAAGGAATCTGTAGTTTCAAGTTTTACCTTTTGTATGCTGAACGGTGGCAAAATTTGTTTTAATTTTGGCTTTTGCATCTGTATGATTCAATTTGTTTTAAAACTTTTTTTGTGGTGATTTTTACAATATCAAACAGCATTCGACCGAACCATTAAGGTATATACTTGGATATGTATATTACCACTCAAACAACCTCGTTTGTTTTCGTAGATGATATGAGTTGAGATAAAAGTTTGCAAGTTGAATAAAATATTGTTAAAATTTTTTTTTTAATATTTTTTTGTTTTGGAATTTGAAAAAGTTGAATTGTTTATTTTATTTTGTGTGGGAATTTGGAAAAGTTGTAATGATTAGATTAAATGAGATGAGATGAGAATGGTTGTGAAAACAAACGAGTAATTTCCATCTTTTTTTTTTTTATAAGTAATTCCCATCCCTTTTTCTAACATATATTTGGTGATTGTGTAAGAATTCAGGTCCTGCCAGTCATGGTAATGGGTGCTTTCATTCCTGGCTTGAGAAGGAAATACCCAGTTCATGAATACATCTCTGCAATGCTTCTAGTAATTGGTCTGATTCTTTTCACCTTAGCAGATGCTCACACATCTCCTAATTTTAGCGTTATTGGTGTTGGAATGATAATGGGTGCTCTAATCATGGATGCCTTCCTGGGAAATTTACAAGAAGCAATTTTTACCATGAATCCTGATACCACACAGGTGACTAATAGGCCTTTGGGTTTATGAATATGCATACGTATATATAATTCCTAAAAAATCATTATCTATCTTTTTCTGGTTCAAATTATAACTTTGTGTTTATTATTCTACTGACAGACAGAGATGCTGTTCTGCTCAACAGTTGTCGGGCTGCCTTTCTTGGTTCCACCTATGATCCTAACAGGAGAGCTGTTTAAGGCTTGGAATTCTTGTTCAAAAGTAAGGAAGATGCGGACCTTGTATATTACTCTTTTTCCCTTTTGAATTGCATTTTACAGCTAGGAATGCTTTTGGATTCTTAAGTCACACAACAACGTGCCCACTGCCCACTATGGCCACTAAAAAATTTATTGAGGATGTCAATGAATTAGTAGTAGTTCATTTCATCAGTTTAGTTGATGCTGAATAGAACTTCACGGCTCTAAATCAAGAGGGGCATTTAGTAGTTTTAAGGTTGTGAATTCATTAGACATTTATATGATCATAACATCATAAATTGATTAGACAATTGGAATTTGAAATTTCATTGCTACCCCCTGCTTATATTCTTCTTTGTTGTTCATCATTTACTGTCCTAATAATTTTCCTCTTTTTGGATTATTTGTATAATGTTTTGTGAATGAATTGCAGCATCCCTACGTGTATGGCGTGTTGGTGTTTGAAGCCATGGCCACATTTATAGGGCAAGTGTCTGTTTTGTCTCTCATTGCCATCTTTGGAGCTGCCACAACTGCTATGGTAAATATATATTTGTCCTTTGATCTGCGTTTTGCTCTATCGATTATGTTATTTTTTAACATTATAATGAAAACCTCGTAAAACTAGTGGGGAATTCCACCATAACGAAATCGATTATCAGGCAAGTACCTTGGTAAATACATCTGTGTCCTCCAAACTGCATTTTGGTATATCGATTATGTTACTGATTAATGTTATAATGAAAGTCACTTAAAACTAACGGAGAATTCAATTGTATCTCCGACACAGAATTCGGGTTATGCTATTGTGTTTATAATGGCATTTGATAGGGTAAATCTGTTTTTATATGATCTGTATCGAGGGCATTTCTCCCTTACCTACCTTACATTAAAATATTACCAGTGAGGAGTGTTTGTTCAGTACTTTATGGTTCAAATGGTGTGGGACATTCAATGAAAACTACTCAAGGATCATGGAAATGCCCTCTACTATAGATCTTAGGATGTCATAACAGCACATTTCATGGAATTAACTACTGTGTTTTTTATTGATGCTGGGATGTAGGTAACTACTGCTAGAAAGGCTGTCACTCTGTTGTTGTCTTACTTGATATTTACGAAGCCAATAACCGAACAGCATGGGACAGGACTATTGCTCATAGCCATGGGAATCGTTCTGAAGATGTTGCCCGATAACAAACTTACAGGTCGGAGTGCAACGAGATCCACTGTCGTGAAGCAGAGAAAACAGTCCGTCAAAGTAGACAATAGCCTGCTAGAAAATGAAGGGAGTGTGGAGGAAGAGAAACAGCCCTTAGTCTGAACATATATCTATATATATATATATATATATATTTTGCTAATAGAAGTCCCCATAGAAAGAGCAGATAGTAGAATGATATTATCCATTTTACCAGGAAAATTGATTGATTTAGATGAAAGTTGGATAATGAGATTAGATGAGATGATTTTAGATGAAAGTTGAATAAAATATTGTTAGAATGTTATTTTTTAATATTATTATTGTTTTGAAATTTGAAAAAATTGAATTTTTTATTATTTTTTATGTGAAAATTTAAAAAAATTATAAGAATGAGATGAGATGAAACACTTATTGTATCTAAACCAGATCCCTACACAAATTCCTTCATTTTGGATTCGAAATTGGGATATAACTCCTAGTTGGAGGCCCCACTTCAAGGCCTTTCAAGACACAGGCTCACATTAATTGTTGGGTATTTGTGGTGGGCCCCTTAAGTGATGGGCATCCACAATTTCATCTAAAACAATTCCAGCAGCATGTGGCCCATGTGGACTTTGCTAACCTCCCATGACTATCCAATCTGACGGCGCCAATTGAAAGTTTGTTCCCCACCTGATCCAACGGCTCCAATCCCTCATTCCAGAAAAATTAATGAAGATTTGTTAAAAAAAAAAAAAAGTCTCTTTCCTTTTAAGTTTTAAGCTCAGTGAAGCAGGAAGCAGAAAGCAGAAATTTTTGAAAGGAACCCTAAGAATCATTCCTTTTGTCACTTCTAGTGCTTTTGGAAGAACCCCATTGACAATCATGAACGGAACGAAACGCTTCGGCGCATCCGACTCAAGCCCTGACGCGAACGAGACGGCCGTGAGTATCCGCTCTTTCCTCTCCCTCCCTTCCTCTTCTCTCTTTCCTTACTTCGAACATCCCTCATTTGGATTACTAGAATAGAAATAAACTGAAGCTTTGAATCTATTTGTTTATTTGGGGTTGGAGAATATATAAATTTCTATTCAGGTGACTTTGGCACGATAATTTCGATCAAGTTTGAACCTGTTTACTAAATAGTAAGTACTCGAGCAATATAAAACGTGAAGTTCTCATTTTTTTGATTTTTTTTAGCTACCTTGTAGAAGGCTTCATTTTTAGAATACGAATTAAAGCTGGGGAAAATACCCAAGAAAAATCTATGTTCTTATCATTCTTTGTATAATCGGGTTTATGTATAGTTCTGGTAGCTTATGAAGTGTAATACTTTTTTTATTAGTAAAATTTAGGCTCAAATGAACAATATTAACCCCAATTCTCTACTTTGATGTTTGTTTGAGCAAGACTCGGAAAACGAGGGAAGTGAAGGGACTTGAAAAGTAAAACTATACTGCAGTACAATTTAGGTGATTCGTCCCAATTAATCTGGTTGTTCAGAAAGTAGTTGGTAACTTGCTAACTGGAATATAAATTTTAAAATCCCTTTTAGCGATGCGAACCCCTCCTATGAGAAAGATAGGAGCCTGTTGATAATTTTTTTATTAAGTAATAAATTTTTTTTTATCAACAACTGCTCTGGTTTAAGTGTTGGTCGAGGCTTTTATTTTGTAATAGCACATGTGGCAAATGAGCTATGTTAGTGGGTGTTGGTGGAGAGCTTAATGGAATCTACACCTTTCAGCCCCAATGCATGAACGACCTGGCATCACTTGCCTTGCATTTCCACATCATACTGTTTTCATGAGCTCTTGAAGATATTGTAGGTGTTAAAGAAGATGAGTAAGCAAAATTGAAATGGTTTCCGGAAATGGGGTTTTTTTAGTGTTCAACTGTTAGAATCCTCCAGTCACTTGCAAAATGAATACACGATCTGTTGGAGCTTAAAAAAATACTGGTGGTTTTTTCTTTATAGAGAAGACAAGGGACTGCTGATAGATGGCGGTGAGACTTTATTTTCAATTTTTTTTTTTTAAATTTTTTTAATGTGGATGTTTTGTGTTTGTTTGTGTCCTTTATATGCGTGTATGTGCCCAGTTGTCTTTTAGATTTTTTTTTTAACGTCACTGACTATTTGGAGGCTGAATGGTATCTTTGTGTTAAATGTGATGCAGTTCAGGAATAAAAGAGTAATGGCAGGATCTACCTTTGATGTACCCAGGGCTGAATCGTCTCAGCGGTTGGCGGCAACAGCTCCATTGGATATGCAACGGGCTAACTCATCTTGGCAGCATGTGAGAGCTCTCAATACCCAGTTTGCAAGGTCCAATATTCTTCCATCCATCTTCTTTTCTTTTTCCCCATTTTGACAGTGGCATTCAACGTGTAGCCTGTGGCTATTCTCGAAATCTACAACATAATTTTACATCATTGTTACTTGATATCTTTCATATCTATTGGTTCAAATACTTCCATGTTCTATTGGTTTTCTGCATAATTAGTTGCATTTCCTATTGTTAGTATTTGGACCTTTGTTGTTCTTGATCTTATGGTCCTGCAGAATTGACTCTAATTTTTCCTACTAAAATGATTGGGTTTTTTTTTTTTTTTTGATTAGTTGGGTGCAAGAACAAATGAAGAACCACCCAGATGAACTTTGGGAAGATGGTGTTCGGGACTACCTAACTCATGCCTCAAACATTATGGTAATTCTAAAAAAATTTTACTTTATTCAGAAGGTTTTTTTTGGTGTATTTTTTTCATTGTGGTCTGTATTTGTATGTAAGTATGGATACTTATATAAAAGATTTTAGTAACAAGTACAAAGTATGAATCCCAATACACAGGCAGTGTATAAGATATCCACCTACTAGCAAAGGGAAAAGGTGTTAGACATTCATGGAAAGTAGAATTAGAAGACTCTATACTATTGTGGGCCATTATCCTATAATGCCAAGTATTAGGAAAGGAGGACTTGAGCTTCAAGACCATGTTGGACCTCTTTGATGGTTGATGATGATAAAATGCCAAGAGCTAAATTGGACAGCTTATGTTGATTATTTACTGGATTTACTTTATGTTAATATATGAATGCAACTACATATTCTTTACTGGATTTACATCTTCATATTAGGCGTCGACGTCAAGTGTGGAAACTCTGGGCATTTGCCCTATACTAAGTCTGGTTGTTTTACTCAAACCTGACGATGATGTTATTCTTCATGGAGCATGGTGCATTTTAGTATTGGGGGTTGGTGAGCATTTTCAGTTTTTGATATGATACTTGCAAACTTAAAAAAGATACTTCTTTTCAATCTCCCTTTTCAGGAGAAGTTCAGTGATGTTGTCAAGTGGCTCAAAGCTAACACAGCGAAAGGAAATAGCTTGTTCACTGTAGAATCTCAAAATAGTGAAAATAAAGTGGTGTTTGAAACCAACAATGGGGGCATAAAGTTATCTCAAGAGAAAACTGGGTTTATTCCATCAGGCACCACTACAAGCTTTGCAACATCATGGAGTTCTGGACTATTCTCAAGTAGTCAAACCTCTGGGTTTACTTCAGTGAGCACAACAGTGCCTGTCTCAAGTTCCCTGAGCTCTGGAGTATTTTCAAACTGTCAAACTCCTGGATCTACTCCAACAGGCACGGCTACAAACTTTGCAAATTCATTTAATTTGAAAACATTTTCAAACAGTCAAGCCCATGGATCTAATCCAGCAGGCACAACCACAACCTTTGCAACTTCATCGAGTTCTCTAGTATTTTCAAACAGTCAAACCCCTGGGTTTACACCAGCTGGTACAACTGCAAGCTTTTTGAATTCATGGAGCTCTGGAGGATTCCCAAACATTCAAAAGCCTGTTTCATCTGGTGGTAATATTTTCTTTGATTTTAACAGAATTTCTTTTAGGATCTCTAACAGAAGTGACATGTATATTATTAGCCTTACGATGCTTAAGTTAGAGATGGTGCTCACAATGTTTCCACTTTTTAGTTGAATCTGAACCCATAAAAAAATCTATACTCTAGTTGAATGGTAAATTTGTATTTTGTTACNTTTTTTGAATTCATGGAGCTCTGGAGGATTCCCAAACATTCAAAAGCCTGTTTCATTTGGTGGTAATATTTTCTTTGATTTTAACAGAATTTCTTTTAGGATCTCTAACAGAAGTGACATGTATATTATTAGCCTTACAATGCTTAAGTTAGAGATGGTGCTCACAATGTTTCCACTTTTTAGTTGAATCTGAACCCATAAAAAAATCTATACTCTAGTTGAATGGTAAATTTGTATTTTGTTACAAGTTCTATAAGAGACAGTGATGCTAAAGTGGACTCAAAAGGTACACATTGAGAATCACGCCAAACCTTTAATATGGTATATACCTGAATTTCACAGGGTAAGGGTATGTGGTCATTAAAATTAGGATGTATTCTATTGAAAAGCTTAAAGCTTAAAATACAGACCGACTTTCCTAATTATTTCCCTCTACCATACTATTTTTAATAGAGTTGTATGAGTTACTTTTATATATTTTTACTTTCAGGGAATCCAAGTCCAGTCACCATTGCTCAAAGTCCCATTCCAACTAACTGTGACGCTTCAGATGATGTGGATGGCGGTGAGACAATGGAATTCTTAGTCTGTTTTTCTTATAAATTAAAGTTTAAAGTCCTTGCATCCATATCCAACAAATATTGTCCAATATGTTGTGTTTCAGCTAAAATAGATTTATCAACAAGAAAAAAAAAAAAACTGAAATAGATTAGGTTTCTAAAACTACCATCCTGTATTTGAACTCGATTGAAGTAAGTGAACATGGGTTTGACCTTTTAAATAAAGTAAATGATAAGTTTGGAAAGCTATTGATGGACAATATTTTGGGACATCTGTCTTCTTTGCTCCTTTGCTGATATGCATATGAACGTTCCTCTTTTTTATAGAAAATGAATTGGAGCAGCCTAGCAGTCCATCTGTTAAAAAGTCTGAAGAGAAGGGTATAGTTGTAGTTCATGAAGTCAAGTGCAAGCTTTATGTGAAGGTATTCAGTTCTGAAAGCTTTTTCTGATAGTTAAAAACACAAGTCACACACCCACATGGGATTGGCCGGTAACATCACCTCCATCTCTCGCTTACCCAGAAGGCAATGCCATTTGATCTAAAGACCATTGGCTTCAATTGTGGAAAGTTGTATGATATCATCTTATGAAGACAGCATCCATAGATTTCTTCGTTTTGCTATTAATTAATGCTGCTCACCTATATTTTCCGTTCATTTAAATCGTCCAGTCAAGTGATCCAGCAGATAAAGATGCATGGAAAGATAAAGGCACGGGGAAGCTTTCCATTAAATGCAAAGAGGGTATCGACAAGGGTACAAAAGAATCTAAACCAACGATTGTTGTTAGAAATGATGTATGTTTACTTACATTTATTTCCTTTAAATATTAGATTTGGCGTGAAAATTTTATCTGAAAAAAAGGATTTATTTGCCTCATTTTGTTTAACGATATTTGGAGTGTCGGGTTTGAGAGGTAGATGAGTGAAATGGCAAACATTTATGTTTCATGGCTTGTGAAAAAACAAGGCCCACAAGCTACATATTAATTGAAATGTAATTATGAGACGGTAGTAGGGGCTGCTGCTGCCTGCTGATCATAAAGTTGTTTTTTTTATCATAAAGTTGCATTTTCGTTATAGAACTTAAGATTTCTTTCAGCAATATTCAGTGAACACGTCTTTTTGGTGCTATTTGGTGTTCTGGTTATTAAAATTGCATAATAGTTTATTGCAACCTGCAGCTTAGATTTTTGCAGAAACAACTTTCTAACATGGCTGTCAGCTCATCTCCTCATCTGTTCCATCATTTGACCCTTCTTTTGTCTCCCTTGTAATTTGTTGCTATCAGTATTGCTTTATAGTTGTTATTAAAAGCACATGCATAATGTTGTTGTGGTGGTTGATTCAGCATAGTGTACTTTAAACCATTGTTAAATAAACCTTCTGTAACCTCAACTATTTGCAGGTTGGGAGACTGCTGCTGAATGCACTGATATATCCTGGCATCAAGACAAATTTACAGAAGAATTCCCTTGTTGCAATATTCCATACTTCGGTAAGAACATTATAACAATGCATATTTACATTTTTCAATTACATTTTTAGTTTGTTTGTTTGTGGTTTTCATACATTAGTGGTATCAGAAAGCAGCCTACTAGAGCTTAGTATCAAATACTGAACTTTAGTGAACCGCAATTTTTTCTATTCTTCCCACAGAAAGGAAGTGGATATAAAATACTTTAGGCAGGCATATGGTTCCAAGGATAGTGACCAAAAGTAGTTGGATGCTCTTGACTATCTCCTGGTTGTTTCCTATTTGATTACATTATTTCTTTCATTATAGAGCTTAATATCAAATATTTTTATCGGGTCCTTTACTTTTATTTGGTTAAGTTGACCTATCCTTTTTAAATATTACTCAAAAAGAAAATCATAATCTAATCTTAAAATTTTGATATATCTTTCGTGGATAATCATATAAGTTCATCTTTTGCCATTCTCTCTTCAAAATACTTTTTTTTTTTAATGACGGGGGAACCACCCCACGGCAGAGCCATTAGGACTCACCCATGGAACCTAAACCCACAGGCAGACTAGCAAACAATCCACCGCCATGGCCTCCCACTTAACTAGCAGTTTGATCCCTGGGAAAATCGAACCTATGACATGGGGCTTATGCACACAAGTTCACCCTTACCACTTGGGCTACCCACGGGTAGGTATTCTCTCTTCAAAATACTCCAAATATAGTGATATATTTTATTATTTCAACACTAGTAACGTGTATATAAATTTATTTTCTGATTTTATATTTGTTAGGTGCATGCTTATAACGCATAGGCATGTAGAAACCCATACTCTTGCCTTGAAGAAATTTTTAGTCCTGCAGCAGAACCTGTTTTATTTGAAGTTGGTTTGTATTTCTGAAATTCGTGGATGTGTTATCAAATAATGACCTAGCTGTAACAGATGATTGGTATCAGTTATGCCGCAGTTTTTTTTCCCAAGTGGAAGTTGTCCTTGAAGCTATTGTGTGGTAACTTATATCGTGCATAGTGACATGTTTGGTTTCTCTTGATTTTGTAGGGTGATGGTGGTGATGGAAATAATGGTAGCAACAACAATAATGTTGTGGCACGTACCTTCTTAATTAGGACAAAAACAGAGGAAGATCGAAATAAGCTGGCCACAGCCATTCAAGACTATGCTCCAGCATCTTGAAAATAACTATAAGCAACGGCTTATTGTATTATATCGAGCTTCAACATTGTAACGATGTTGCAGGTGACACTCTTTTTTCCCCACAATATCCTTTTAGATTTTCATCCAATTACTTGTGTTGGGGCTCCGCCCTGCAGGGTTTTTTTTTCTGATTAGTTTAAAAAATAAATGTATCTAGTCAGAGGCCACTGTATTGTACCAGAAGAGGAATGAAAGTGATTATGTATTGGTGCGAAATTGGAATATGATCTCTTTTGGGGATTGTGTAAATAATAGCATCATTCTCGTCCATTCATTATTCTGTGTGAGTAAATCCATCTGGTTTGCCGTTGTGCTATATCATCCATGGCTTTTTCTTGCAAGATTGAGAGATAGTGATTGCTAATAGACTTTAAATGATAATAATAACAATAGTGCTTTTGCTCACGCATTTCACGTATTGCACGTGTTTAAATGTAATAATATTCATCCATGGCCTTTTGTTCTTAAACAAGTTTAGCAGCGATTTAAGGTAACTGGAGAGTGAGGCTACGAGCCTGCAAATATTTTTCTTTTTAATTAAATGCTCTTTTACTTGTTGGAACCACCGTGTTGTGGGGATGAGCCACGAAATTATTACATGACCTTTTCGTCTTAGTTTTGACTTAAATTATTTCTTGTTTTCTACGAGTTACTTGGGCTAGTTTGGCTACGGAGAGATATTTTCGAATATCTCAATATTATTTATTTTTTATTTTTTATTTTTTACTATTATTTAATATTCTATCATTATTTTTTATTATTTTTTCATTATTATTTACAAAACACTTAAAAATATCTCACTATCAAAATTCAATCTTAAAGCTTTTATTTTTGTTCCTAGTACTCGCTTTGATTGCATTTTTTAGTTTTTGTATTTATTTATTATTTAACAGAATATGTAATAATATTTCAGGTTTTCTATCTAAAAACCTTGAAATTTTAGTTTTGATAAATTGAACTCCACGTGATATTTTGATTGTGGTAAGAACTCTTTTCTTCATGCCATGTGTAAAGCTGAGGTTCATGGCCAGATGGAGTACGAATTGCTGACATGGTATTTATTAAGAGTTTGACCAATTGGAGAGAACATAATAGCAATGAAGAAGAAGAAGATGAGGTTGATACTCCAATGAAAGTACAACTGAATTGTATGAAGCGTCCTTAGGTCACAAAGGTAGGAAAGAAATGAATTCCCAGATGAATTCAGTAGCTTTTGCTTATATATATATATATGTTAATAGTCTTAGGATTATAAATACTAGAATCAGGATTTACACACTGGTACATAAGAATATTTGCTCATAAATGAGAAAACTAAAGAAAATTTCAATCCTAAATCCTTAAACCAAATTCTTAATAGATCCGTCTCTGTCAAATACTGTCACCAAAAAGTAATAAACTCTCTGAGAGAGTGTGCATTGAGGTGTCTCCATCACATTCAAGTCTCATACCTCAAATGGGTGGTTCATTCAGTTGATGGTAAACGCAGTAAACCATGTAGGATTTTGTGGTGCCGCTGCCTGCTGATCTGGGTGCATCACAAAAATGAGAAAGTGGCAAAGCAGCAAATGCTATATATAACCCCCGGCAAATTGTGGGTCACTTTGCCGCCATGTTTTGGAGCTGAATGGGAGCTTTCATTTATTAGTGAATTTATGTATTTTTAAAAAAATATATATATATTTAAAGATGTTTGAAAAATATTTACAAATGCAGTGATTGGTCTATTCCATCGACTGGTTTTATGGGTTCGTGCATTGTCCTTGATGCGATGGCGTTTCTGGCAGTTTCGGCCATCCTCATTAATTATTATTCAGGTAGGGTGGATCCCTTTCCCCAGTCATTACCCATGACTGCTATTCTGGGGAAAGCCTCATTAATTTGGAGCCGGTATCAGGTTCGTCATTATGAGATTTTTCAGAACTGCCAAACCAGGAGGATAGGTATTCCTCCAAACAATCCCTTCTTTTTTCTTTTTCAAAAAGTTAAACAATAAAAGATTGTAATATCCTTTCGCACCAAACACTCCTAGACCTAACACCTTGTTTCTGGTAGGTCTGGATAGGTAGTTCAGATAAAAATATTTTATTCGAAGTTTTACTGTACAGTAATTTTTAGTGAGATTTTTTCTAAAGAGCATCGAAGTTGAGATATTTGTAGGAGTTTGTCGGGGTCTCGTATATCAAGAAGTGTTACAAATCGATGGGAGAAATCACATGCAAAAGAAAAAAACTTGTTCTTGTTTACCACACGAGCTTTGCCCATAAAGAGACATATTCCACTCCAATTAAATATCTAAATCCTTTGTTTTATGTTTATGTCTCTTCCAACTCGTGCTTTCAACGCTAATTTTAATGTCCTGTAGTTGCCTCCAAAGGAGCCCTTACTCTTAAAAGATTACAATTTTTTTTTTTTCCTTCTCGTTTTCATAAAAGGAATATAAGCCTAAACTTATCAATCAATCAATCAAAAGCACCCTCCTTAATTAGCTAAAAAAAAAAAAAAAGGTCTCCATTATAAATAACGAGAATTAGCCAAAAAAAAAGCTAGAATTTCGTGAAGAAGTATTTTAATTTAGAGTAATAATACGGGTCTTTTATATAATTATATTTTAAATTGAAAGTATTGCGAGAAAATGATATTATTTTTATAATTTATTTTATAAATATGATTATATAAATAATTATAAAATAGTTATACGTTTATCATTTTATTTAATAAATATCTTAAAATTATATTTTACAATTTTGTTTTTTTTAACCAAAATTTGCGGTGGTTTTGTAAATAATGCAATAGTAAATTTCAACCTGACAAGACAGGACTAAAAAAGCAATGTCAATTATTGGAGGAGAATCTAAGCACATCTTCTTGTAATAGAAAGCCCAATGCCTTGAGTGACTGACGTCCTTCGGCTTCTTTTCCCGTGCTTGTCACTAACTGCATGCATTCCACGTCGACACCTTTCCTAAACTGTCCGTCGTAAAGTACGTTTCCCGGTGAATGCCCGTTACTGATTACAATTATAATTACTTAAGAGACCTTGAGTGATAATTTAAAATTAAAAAAAAATATATTATTTTTTAAGAGAAATGCTTTTGTAATTTTATAAAATAAATTTATATATTTTCACGTAAACTGTTAGATTATAAAATTATTTTTATTAAAATTTAAAATGAACATATTATATGAATTCACATTAATTTATAAATTTATTTTTTTAAAACATAAAAGATACAATTTTAATCCCTCAACCAAAAATATAATACAATAGGACAACAATTTTTTTTTAACGACAGAAAAAATTTGTCAATTCGAGTGGCGTCTATCTCTTACGCGTCGTCTATGTCGTGCTGGAGTTTCATGCATAGCCACACCTGCAGAAGTTTTTTGCCGCCCCGGACGGCACCGTCGAGTTCAGCGGCGTCGAATCTTCCTATTCTGTCCTTTGGTGTGGCGCGTGTACGGCACATGCCGCCATTGTCGGTGGTGGCTCCTTTCCGACGATTCGCCTCAGTTTTTAGTTGCTACGCTATGTTCCCGCTTTCCTTAACTAAAGATCAAGTGAAAAGTAGAAATGACAGTTCCTTCCAGTCAGTTCAAATCAACACGTTGCAGCACACTTCTTTGTACTATGGCTTCTAGCTGCAGTTTAATAGTTTGTTTATCAGAATATTTAAAAATCGTCACCAAGCAGACTTCCTTTGTGAAAAATGGGTGAGAGTCAATTTTTTTTGGCTCCGATCATTTTCTTTGTAATTTTACTTTTATGTTATAATGTGTGTTGACTTTAAAAAAATTGTAGGGAACTCTCACTCCATCAAACTTGTGTCTTGTACCATTTAATTTTATCTATAAATGCTTACTTGCCGGGACAAAAAAAAAAAAAAAGATACTTATTTAACATCTTTTTTTAAAATGAGATGTTCGTGAAATTATGACCGAAGTAATCACTTTTATTAGAAAAAGCCAATTTTATATGAGAACATATGACAACTTCATATTCTGTTATAAAAATTATATTTATAAAATAGATAACATATATATTAAAATATTTATATGATATAATCTGATTTAAAAAAAATAAATTTAAATATTAAAAATCAAATATTATTATTTAAATGAAGTAAACGGAGTGCTCTATCCACCAATTTAATAATAGAATAACTATATTTTTAAAAAATTATTCTTATCAATTACTATTTACTACCTCATATTTTGCTTTTTATGAAAAATATCCACGCTCTATAAAAAAAAAATTATAAGTATTAAATGTGAGAATGAATAGTAACTGATGTATAGTATTTCTCTATTTATTATGATCAATATCTATGAGCTGACAAAAAAATTAAAATTTAATAAATTGAACATGTTATCTAGTTTTGCAAAATATAAATAATAAATTTTTGTTAATGATCTAATTAAAAAAAAAAAAAAAAGAGTAGGAAATGTTAATTTTATATATATACGGAATCATCTTTCGGCAAAAGGCAACAATAAGGAGTAGGAATTGTGTAAAAGGCTAAAAGCAGAGACCCCTCCGTTTCATAAAGCAAGTGGACCCTAATTTTTTTTTTTTGTTTTTAAGTATTTTCCATTAGAAAAAATAATACAAAAAGGGTGATGTACAACCGTGCAAAGTGGGCCCCTAATTATTTTCAATTACATATTTAGATGGAAAAAAATCCTTTTAACCAATTTTATGACCAAAATTCCCTGAGCGAGCGAGGCGAGCCCCCTGAGCCGATCACGTGACACCCGCCAAGCCACACGGCTTCGCGGCCTCTCGATAAATCCAATACCTTCTGATTTACCAGGTTTGCCCTTTGACTGCCGTTCTCACTTCCCGTGACTCATAACGCCCCCAATCTAAACAAATGCCCTTCGAACTTCATATTAACAACAGAATTGCCATCAATTATATTCTCTATTTCACCAAAAATCTACAATAATTATAATCATTTTAATTTTGAGTTTATTTCTTACCAAGTTGGGGTGTAGAGTATATTTAAGATTTAAAATTTAAGATTTAATTTTTAAATTAATTTATATCATATAAATATTTTACTAAATATGCTTTATACATCGACTTTAGAATATAAATTCCCTTTAATCATTTTATTACTTAATATAGAAGTGTTGAAATATTTCGGATAAAGTGTGAGCTCTTGATAGCTATTCAACCAAACAAATGATACTTTTTTCTACGCTAAACTTTGGAATGCGAGCTAATTATCATTGCTTCTAATAAAGAAATTTAATGGGTTTTTATTAATTTCGCATTATTGCATGGATTACAAAATTAGTAATGTTAAATATAATTTTAAAGTGTATAAATTTTATATAATTTTTTTTAAAAAAGTAAAGTTTATCATTAAAAAATAAAAAATTTCAAATTTACCTACTTATTCAAAAGGAACGAGTAGTAATTATATATCTTAAGACTACAAATATCATTTTATTTACATAATAACACTCAATATCATTAAACTGTCATCAAAGAAGCATTCCCTATCAAATTTGAGTTCAAAGATTCATACTATGTATATTGCTAAAATGCTTATAATACTCTTCTTCACTTTTAACTCGAGCGGCGTGCCTTCAAATAATATAAAAATGCATGGCATTAGCTCTTAGGGTGGCATTTTTGTCTCCACCTATTGTCTCGAACCCAACAAGCTAAAAGCCAAAACAACTTACCAAAAACAACAACTAAAGAGAAGATAAAAAGATAGTGTTGGGTACTTGATTCATTGTCGTAGCTCCAAAAGCACCTCACGTGATTTTCCTTTTGCAATGAGCCAATTGTAAACAAAAACAACACTTGAAATGAATGACCACCGATTTTTATTTTTTTGGTCCTGCCATCGGTGTCGATAAATGGTACCCCTAGCTTGACTTATAAGTGTAAAAAAAATTTCTCTCTTTTTTTTTTTACATGTTTTTTAAAACATATTTTAAAAAAAATACCAATTCATTAATAAACAATTCCTTAACCATTAATATTAAAAAATATATATCGGTCAATTTGAGAGTCCAATTCATCGTTCATAACATTTTTCTTATTTTTTATTTTTAAATACCAAACAACTCATTTGTCTAGTAATAAATGTACTAGAATAAGTCGTTTCTGATTTACTAGAAATCAATAATATTTTTAATGTAAAACTTGAAATGCTTTAACCATAGCACTAGAGATATGTTGAGATCCTATAATTTAACAACAAATACCATAAATATTATTTTTATATGAGTTATTATATCTACGAGATGTTAGGTAAAACGTACAATTCAAATCACTTACGTGACAATATTTGATTGATATTATTTTAATTTTTATATTTATATTCTAAATTAAATTATATAATACAAACATTTTATTAAACATGTAATGTATACGACTTATAAGTAAAATTTTCTTTTTTTATATATCAAATACCTTAAAAACAAACCCAATAACCCTGTTGATTGTCCTGGATGGTAATTTGACAACAATACAATCGAGGTCAATATCGAAATAAAAACAAAAAAGGGGGTTATATGTCTGACACAACCCAAAACCTTTCTTGCTCTCCGCGTTTGTCTTTTGGTTGTGGAAACAAACCGGCGGCGTCTCTGAAAAGTCCTTAAACCTCTCTCTAGGTCCCCCAACTTCTCATCATCCTGTTCTTACAGAACCCCGAGTCTCTGGCCTTTTTACCCTCGATTACATCTATATTTACAGCTCTCTGCATATCGGTTCGAGTCAGAGCAATCCCACCCTTAGATACTGTTTTGGACTAGCACTCTATCGCCTCTTTCACAAAAGGTGGTCCTACAGAGAGTCTCCATTTACAAAGGCACATCTTTCTGAGACAAAGTGAGTAAAGTTTCCCTTTTTCTTTTTTCTTTTCCCTTAAATTCTCGTTTAGTTTTTCAATGATCGATGTTGCATGTTTACGTTCCGTTTGAAAGTGTTTGTCTTTATTCTATTTCTGAATGCGGGGTTTTTTTTTTTCTTTTTATGGTGATCATGGTATTTTCTCTTGTGTTTGCATGCGGAGATGGTTTCCGGGTTTACAAGGGGTCGTGAAATTGGAAGTATTTTTTTGGCAATGTGCATTGGGGGTTTGTGTTCAAGTGTGTCATATGTGATGTTGATGATGGTTATTGAGGGGTTAAAGAATTAAACTCTCACAATGTGCGTAGAAATTTTGAGTTTTTGATCAGTTCGATTACTGCAATCAGTTGATTTGTCCGGGAACTAGTTTACGTTGCGTTATCGGTTGTTGCGGCTATGATCGGTGCTTTTGTTTGATATGTGAACTTAAGAGCGACTCGGAATTCTACCTATCAAAAAAAGAGCGACTCGGAATTCTGTCAGCTTCATGAATTTACGATCTACCGTTGCTATAGCTAACTGATCAATAGTGGTATTGGTGGGGCTTATGTTTGATGCTTTCATTGATTAAAGGCCCTAGTTTGCTTGTTGGTCGGTGGTGATCGTTGTTGTTAATATTAGTATTATAAGAATATATATGTGTGAGCTCACCCGTGTATTCGTACTTTCTTGAGTTAACAAATTTTCTTCATATACATTTCAATATTTGAGCTATACGGTATTAGCTATACGGTATTATCTGTGTTTCCTAATTGATNGATCAAATACTGAACTTTAGTGAACCGCAATTTTTTCTATTCTTCCCACAGAAAGGAAGTGGATATAAAATACTTTAGGCAGGCATATGGTTCCAAGGATAGTGACCAAAAGTAGTTGGAAGCTCTTGACTATCTCCTGGTTGTTTCCTATTTGATTACATTATTTCTTTCATTATAGAGCTTAATATCAAATATTTTTATCGGGTCCTTTACTTTTATTTGGTTAAGTTGACCTATCCTTTTTAAATATTTTACTCAAAAAGAAAATCATAATCTAATCTTAAAATTTTGATATATCTTCCGTGGATAATCATATAAGTTCATCTTTTGCCATTCTCTCTTCAAAATACTTTTTTTTTTTTAATGACGGGGGAACCACCCCACGGCAGAGCCATTAGGACTCACCCATGGAACCTAAACCCACAGGGAGACTAGCAAACAATCCACCGCCATGGCCTCCCACTTAACTAGCAGTTTGATCCCTGGGAAAATCGAACCTATGACATGGGGCTTATGCACACAAGTTCACCCTTACCACTTGGGCTACCCACGGGTGGGTATTCTCTCTTCAAAATACTCCAAATATAGTGATATATTTTATTATTTCAACACTAGTAACGTGTATATAAATTTATTGTCTGATTTTATATTTGTTAAGTGCATGCTTATAACGCATAGGCATGTAGAAACCCATACTCTTGCCTTGAAGAAATTTTTAGTCCTGCAGCAGAACCTGTTTTATTTGAAGTTGGTTTGTATTTCTGAAATTCGTGGATGTGTTATCAAATAATGACCTAGCTGTAACAGATGATTGGTATCAGTTATGCCGCAGTTTTTTTTCCCGAGTGGAAGTTGTCCTTGAAGCTATTGTGTGGTAACTTATGTCGTGCATAGTGACATGTTTGGTTTCTCTTGATTTTTGTAGGGTGATGGTGGTGATGGAAATAATGGTAGCAACAACAATAATGTTGTGGCACGTACCTTCTTAATTAGGACAAAAACAGAGGAAGATCGAAATAAGCTGGCCACAGCCATTCAAGACTATGCTCCAGCATCTTGAAAATAACTATAAGCAACGGCTTATTGTATTACATCGAGCTTCAACATTGTAACGATGTTGCAGGTGACACTCTTTTTTCCCCACAATATCCTTTTAGATTTTCAACCAATTACTTGTGTTGGGGCTCCGCTCCGCAGGGTTTTTTTTTCTGATTAGTTTAAAAAATAAATGTATCTAGTCAGAGGCCACTGTATTGTACCAGAAGAGGAATGAAAGTGATTATGTATTGGTTCGAAATTGGAATATGATCTCTTTTGGGGATTGTGTAAATAATAGCATCATTCTCGTCCATTCATTATTCTGTGTGAGTAAATCCATCTGGTTTGCTGTTGTGCTATATCATCCATGGCTTTTTCTTGCAAGATTGAGAGATAGTGATTGCTAATAGACTTTAAATGATAATAATAACAATAGTGCTTTTGCTCACGCATTTCACGTATTGCACGTGTTTAAATGTAATAATATTCATCCATGGCCTTTTGTTCTTAAACAAGTTTAGCAGCGATTTAAGGTAACTGGAGAGTGAGGCTACGAGCCTGCAAATATTTTTCTTTTTAATTAAATGCTCTTTTACTTGTTGGAACCACCGTGTTATGGGATGAGCCACGAAATTATTACATAACCTTTTCGTCTTAGTTTTGACTCTAAATTTTTTCTTGTTTTCTACGAGTGACTTGGCCTAGTTTGGCTAGGGAGAGATTTTCTCATAATATCTCACTATTATTTATAATTTTTTATTATTATTTAATATTCAATCATTATTTTTTTATTATTTTTTCATTACTATTTATAGCATACCTAAAAATATCTCACTATCAAAATTCAATCTTAAAGCTTTTATTTTTGTTCCTAGTAGTCGCTTTGATTGCATTTTTAGTTTTTGTATTTATTTATTATTTAACAGAATATGTAATAATATTTCAGGTTTTCTATCTAAAAACCTTGAATTTTCAGTTTTGATAAATTGAACTCCACGTGATATTTTGGTTGTGGTAACAACTCTTTTCTTCATGCCATGTGTAAAGCTGAGGTTCATGGCCAGATGGAGTACGAATTGCTGACATGGTATTTATTAAGAGTTTGACCAATTGGAGAGAACATAATAGCAATGAAGAAGAAGAAGATGAGGTTGATACTCCAATGAAAGTACAACTGAATTGTATGAAGCGTCCTTAGGTCACAAAGGTAGGAAAGAAATGAATTCCCAGATGAATTCAGTAGCTTTTGCTTATATATATATATATATATGTTAATAGTCTTAGGATTATAAATACTAGAATCAGGATTTACACACTGGTACATAAGAATATTTGCTCATAAATGAGAAAACTAAAGAAAATTTCAATCCTAAATCCTTAAACCAAATTCTTAATAGATCCGTCTCTGTCAAATACTGTCACCAAAAAGTAATAAACTCTCTGAGAGAGTGTGCATTGAGATGTCTCCATCACATTCAAGTCTCATACCGCATATGGGTGGTTCATTCACTTGATGGTAAACGCAGTAAACCATGTAGGATTTTGTGGTGCCGCTGCCTGCTGATCTGGGTGCATCACAAAAATGAGAAAGTGGCAAAGCAGCAAATGCTATATATAACCCCCGGCAAATTGTGGGTCACTTTGCCGCCATGTTTTGGAGCTGAATGGGAGCTTTCATTTATTAGTGAATTTATGTATTTTCTAAAAAAATATATATATTTAAAGATGTTTGAAAAATATTTACAAATGCAGTGATTGGTCTATGGAAAATGCTAGAGCCCCCGCTGGGGGCTCCCGCTCGGAGCTACCGCTGGGGTTTTAGTATTTTTTAATTTTTTTTTTATATAGATGTTTTTAATAATTTTATAAATTTTAAAAAATAAAATAAAAATTATAATATTATTAAAAAATACTTCCTTAATCATTAAGTAAACTAAAGAAGTATTTTTTAATAATTTTTTTATAATGATATTTTAAATTTCAATGGAAAAAGTTAAAGCCTCACTGAGAATTTAGAACATTATTAAAAAATACTTTCTTAATCAGAAAGTAAAAAAAAAAAATTACTTTTTGATTAAATAAGTATTTTTTAATAATATTTTAAATTTATTTTATTTTTTAAAAATATTAAAAAGTATTAAAAAATTTATATAAAAAATAATTTTTAAAAAACACATAAAAAAAAACACTATACCCCCAGCGGAGCCCCAGCGGGGGCTGTAGCACTACCTTGGTCTATTCCATCGACTGGTTTTATGGGTTCGTGCATTGTCCTTGATGCGATGGCGTTTCTGGCAGTTTCGGCCATCCTCATTAATTATTATTCAGGTAGGGTAGATCCCTTTCCCCAGTCATTACTCATGACTGCTATTCTGGGGAAAGCCTCATTAATTTGGAGCCGGTATCAGGTTCGTCATTATGAGATTTTTCAGAACTGCCAAACCAGGAGGATAGGTATTCCTCCAAACAACCCCTTTCTTTCTTTTTTTTTCTTTTTTTTTTTTTCTTTTTTCTTTTTCAAAAAGTTAAACAATAAAAGGTTGTAATATCCTTTCGCACCAAACACTCCTAGACCTAACACCTTGTTTCTGGTAGGTCTGGATAGATAGTTCAGATATAAATATTTTATTTGAAGTTGTACTGTACAGTAATTTTTAGTCAGATTTTTTCTTAAGAGCATCGAGTTGAGATATTTGTAGGAGTTTGTCGGGGTCTCGCATACCAAGAAGTGTTACAAATCGATGGGAGAAATCACATGCAAAACAAAAAAACTTGTTCTTGTTTACCACACGAGCTTTGCCCATAAAGAGACATATTCCACTCCAATTAAATATCTAAATCCTTTGTTTTATGTTTATGTCTCTTCCAACTCGTGCTTTCAACGCTAATTTTAATGTCCTGTAGTTGCCTCCGAAGGAGCCCTTACTCTTAAAAGATTACAATAATTTCATTTTTTTTTTCTTCTCGTTTTCATAAAAAGAATATAAGCCTAAACTTATCAATCAATCAATCAAAAGCACCCTCCTTAATTTGCTATAAAAAAAAAAAAAAAGGTCTCCATTATAAATAACGAGAATTAGCCAAAAAAAAGCTAGAATTTCGTGAAGAAGTATTTTAATTTAGAGTAATAATACGGGTCTTTTATATAATTATATTTTAAATTGAAAGTATTGCGAGAAAATGATATTATTTTTATAATTTATTTTATAAATATAATTATATAAATAATTATAAAATAGTTATACGTTTATCATTTTATTTAATAAATATCTTAAAATTATATTTTACAATTTTGTTTTTTTTAACCAAAATTTGCGGTGGTTTTGTAAATAATGCAATAGTAAATTTCAACCTGACAAGACAGGACTAAAAAAGCAATGTCAATTATTGGAGGAGAATCTAAGCACATCTTCTTGTAATAGAAAGCCCAATGCCTTGAGTGACTGACGTCCTTCGGCTTCTTTTCCCGTGCTTGTCACTAACTGCATGCATTCCACGTCGACACCTTTCCTAAACTGTCCGTCGTAAAGTACGTTTCCCGGTGAATGCCCGTTACTGATCACAATTATAATTACTTAAGAGACCTTGAGTGATAATTTAAAATTAAAAAAAAATTTTATTTTTTAAGAGAAATGCTTTTGTAATTTTATAAAATAAATTTATAAATTTATATATTTTCACATAAAATGTTAGATTATAAAATTATTTTTATTAAAATTTAAAATGAACATATTATATGAATTCACATTAATTTATAAATTTATTTTTTTAAAACATAAAAGATACAATTTTAATCCCTCAACCAAAAATATAATACAATAGGACAACAATTTTTTTTAATGTCAACAACAAGTTTCTTAAAAACGACAGAAAAAATTTGTCAATTCGAGTGGCGTCTATCTCTTACGTGTCGTCTATGTCGTGCTGGAGTTTCAGGCATAGCCACACCTGCAGAAGTTTTTTGCCGCCCCAGGCGGCACCGTCGAGTTCAGCGGCGTCGAATCTTCCTATTCTGTCCTTTGGTGTGGCGCGTGTACGGCACATGCCGCCACTGTCGGTGGTGGCTCCTCTCCGACGATTCGCCTCAGTTTTTAGTTGCTACACTATGTTCCCGCTTTCCTTAACTAAAGATCAAGTGAAAAGTAGAAATGACAGTTCCTTCCAGTCAGTTCAAATCAACACGTTGCAACACACCTATTTGTACTATGGCTTCTAGCTGCAGTTTAATAGTTTGTTTATCATAATATTTAAAAACCGTCACCAAGCAAACTTCCTTTGTGAAAAATGGGTGAGAGTCAATTTTTTTTGGCTCCGATCATTTTCTTTGTATTTTTACTTTTATGTTATAATGTGTGTTGACTTTAAAAAAATTGTAGGGAACTCCCACTCCATCAAACTTGTGTCTTGTATCATTTAATTTTATCTATAAATCCTTACTTGCCGGGACAAAAAAAAAAAAGATACTTATTTAACATCTTTTTTTAAAATGAGATGTTCGTGAAATTATGACCGAAGTAATCACTTTTATTAGAAAAAGCCAATTTTATATGAGAACATATGACAACCTCATATTCTGTTATAAAAATTATATTTATAAAATAGATAACATATATATTAAAATATTTATATGATATAATCTGATTTAAAAAAAATTAAATTTAAATATTAAAAATCAAATATTATTATTTAATTGAAGTAAACGGTGTGCTCTATCCACCAATTTAATAATAGAATAACTATATTTTTAAAAAATTATTTTTATCAATTACTATTCACTACCTCATATTTTGCTTTTTATAAAAAATATCCACGCTCTATAAAAAAAAATTATAAGTATTAGATGTGAGAATGAATAGTAACTGATGTATAGTATTTCTCTATTTGTTATGATCAATATCTATGAGCTAACAAAAAAATTAAAATTTAATAAATTGAACATGTTATCTAGTTTTGCAAAATATAAATAATAAATTTTTGTTAATGATCTAATTAAAAAAAAAAAAAGAGTAGGAAATGTTAATTTTATATATATACGGAATCATCTTTCGGCAAAAGGCAACAATAAGGAGTAGGAATTGTGTAAAAGGCTAAAAGCAGAGACCCCTCCGTTTCATAAAGCAAGTGGACCCTAATTTTTTTTTTTTTTTTTAAGTATATTCCATTAGAAAAAATAATACAAAAAGGGTGATGTACAACCGTGCAAAGTGGGCCCCTAATTATTTTCAATTACATAATTAGATGGAAAAAAATCCTTTTAACTAATTTTATGACCAAAATTCCCTGAGCGAGCGAGGCGAGCCCCCTGAGCCGATCACGTGACACCCGCCAAGCCACACGGCTTCGCGGCCTCTTGATAAATCCAGTACCTTCTGATTTACCAGGTTTGCCCTTTGACTGCCGTTCTCACTTCCCGTGACTCATAACGCCCCCAATCTAAACAAATGCCCTTCGAACTTCATATTAACAACAGAATTGCCATCCATTATATTCTCTATTTCACCAAAAATCTACAATAATTATAATCATTTTAATTTTGAGTTTATTTCTTACCAAGTTGGGGTGTAGAGTATATTTAAGATTTAAAATTTAAAATTTACTTTTTAAATTAATTTATATCATATAAATATTTTACTAAATATGCTTTATACATCGACTTTAGAATATAAACTCCCTTTAATCTTTTTATTACTTAATATAGAAGTGTTGAAATATTTCCGATAAAGTGTGAGCTCTTGATAGCTATTCAACCAAACAAATGATACATTTTTCTACGCTAAACTTTGGAATTCGAGCTAATTATCATTGTTTCTAATAAAGAAATTTAATGGGTTTTTATTAATTTCGCATTATTGCATGGATTACAAAATTAGTAATGTTAAATATAATTTTAAAGTGTATAAATTTTATATAATTTTTTTAAAAAAAGTAATGTTTATCATTAAAAAATAAAAAACTTCAAATTTACCTACTTATTCAAAAGGAACGAGTAGTAATTATATATCTTAAGATTACAAATATCATTTTATTTACAGAATAACACTCAATATCATTAAACTGTCATCAAAGAAGTATTCCCTATCAAATTTGAGTTCAAAGATTCATACCATGCATATTGCTAAAATGCTTATAATACTCTTCTTCACTTTTAACTCGAGCGGCGTGCCTTCAAATAATATAAAAATGCATGGCATTAGCTCTTAGGGTGGCATTTTTGTCTCCCCCTATTGTCTCGAACCCAACAAGCTAAAAGCCAAAACAACTTACCAAAAACAACAACTAAAGAGAAGATAAAAAGATAGTGTTGGGTACTTGATTCATTGTCGTAGCTCCAAAAGCACCTCACGTGATTTTCCTTTTGCAATGAGCCAATTGTAAACAAAAACAACACTTGAAATGAATGACCACCGATTTTTTTTTTTTTTGGTCCTGCCATCGGTGTCGATAAATGGTACCCCTAGCTTGACTGATAAGTGTAAAAAACATTTCTCTCTTTTTTTTTTACATGTTTTTTAAACATATTTTTTAAAAAATACCAATTCATTAATAAACAATTCCTTAACCATTAATATTAAAAAATATATATCGGTCAATTTGAGAGTCCAATTCATCGTACATAACATTTTTCTTATTTTTTATTTTTAAATACCAAACCACTCATTTGTCTAGTAATAAATGTACTAGAATAAGTCGTTTCTGATTTACTAGAAATCAATAATATTTTTAATGTAAAACTTGAAATGCTTTAACCATAGCACTAGAGATATGTTGAGATCCTATAATTTAACAACAAATACCATGAATATTATTTTTATATGAGTTATTATATCTGCGAGATGTTAGGTAAAACGTACAATTCAAATCACTTACGTGACAATATTTGATTGATATTATTTTAATTTTTATATTTATATTCTAAATTAAATTATATAATACAAACATTTTATTAAACATGTAATGTATACGACTTATAAGTAAAATTTTCTTTTTTTATATATCAAAAACCTTAAAAACAAACCCAATAACCCTGTTGATTGTCCTGGATGGTAATTTGACAACAATACAATCGAGGTCAATATCGAAATAAAAACAAAAAAGGGGGTTATATGTCTGACACAACCCAAAACCTTTCTTGCTCTCCGCGTTTGTCTTTTGGTTGTGGAAACAAACCGGCGGCGTCTCTGAAAAGTCCTTAAACCTCTCTCAAGGTCCCCCAACTTCTCATCATCCTGTTCTTACAGAACCCCGAGTCTCTGGCCTTTTTACCCTCGATTACATCTATATTTACAGCTCTCTGCATATCGGTTCGAGTCAGAGCAATCCCACCCTTAGATACTGTTTTGGACTAGCACTCTATCGCCTCTTTCACAAAAGGTGGTCCTACAGAGAGTCTCCATTTACAAAGGCACATCTTTCTGAGACAAAGTGAGTAAAGTTTCCCTTTTTCTTTTTTCTTTTCCCTTGAATTCTCGTTTAGTTTTTCAATGATCGATGTTGCATGTTTACGTTCCGTTTGAAAGTGTTTGTCTTTATTCTATTTCTGAATGCGGGGTTTTTTTTTTTTCTTTTTATGGTGATCATGGTATTTTCTCTTGTGTTTGCATGCGGAGATGGTTTCCGGGTTTACAAGGGGTCGTGAAATTGGAAGTATTTTTTTGGCAATGTGCATTGGGGGTTTGTGTTCAAGTGTGTCATATGTGATGTTGATGATGGTTATTGAGGGGTTAAAGAATTAAACTCTCACAATGTGCGTAGAAATTTTGAGTTTTTGATCAGTTCGATTACTGCAATCAGTTGATTTGTCCGGGAACTAGTTTACGTTGCGTTATCGGTTGTTGCGGCTATGATCGGTGCTTTTGTTTGATATGTGAACTTAAGAGCGACTCGGAATTCTACCTATCAAAAAAAGAGCGACTCGGAATTCTGTCAGCTTCATGAATTTACGATCTACCGTTGCTATAGCTAACTGATCAATAGTGGTATTGGTGGGGCTTATGTTTGATGCTTTGATTGATTAAAGGCCCTAGTTTGCTTGTTGGTCGGTGGTGATCGTTGTTGTTAATATTAGTATTATAAGAATATATATGTGTGAGCTCAACCGTGTATTCGTACTTTCTTGAGTTAACAAATTTTCTTCATATACATTTCAATATTTGAGCTATACGGTATTAGCTATACGGTATTATCTGTGTTTCCTAATTGATAGTTGATGGGTTGTATTAATGGAGTCTGCAATTTTCTGATCAATTCGGTATGGATATTGTTTGATGGTTGTGGTTAGTCACTCTTTGCTGTTTTTCACTGATATCATTTGTTAAAGTAGAATGTATGCGTTTGATTCGGCCCGTGTTCAAGGTTATGCACAATCCTTGAGTTTGATTGTCCAGCATGGCATAATCTGTTATTCTGTTATTATCTTTACATTGTTCCTGAGATCATATAGTGGCGACAACAAAATTAGTTAAGGACATTTATTTCAATTCTTCCAGCCGGGATTCACGGAACATTGCGCCCTAATGTACTATGACGTCACCACTCCTTTCCATTATTATCTCTACCTTGGTCAAGAGATCATACAGGATAGGCTGCAAAATTAGTAAAGGACATTTAATTTAAGTCTGCCACGCTGAATTTATGGAGCATTACACCCTATTGTGTCATGACATCTGCACTGTATCTGATAAAAAGTTTACTATTTTAGAGTACTTGTAGTTTTTTAGGTCCTTGGTGTGCTAACTAATATAGTTCATCAGACAAATGTTCTTTCTTTACTTTTTCCTTGCATGTAGAGGCATTTTTTAAATTTTATCTTATATGGTCAAGTTTACTAGATAATGTATGACATAGTTTATTGAAGTAATTCGTTAGCTTATATTCCTTGAAGAGGATAGAAGTTAACTTTTTGACACCATTGGAGAAGCATGCATGATACAAATATTACTTTGCAGAGTTCTGATTTATAACAATGAGGGAGAAAGTGACTTAATAAAAAAAATAGAGCGAGAGAGTGGGTACGATAATTATGTTGAAGCTTTATACTTGTAAACAAATTCTGTTGAGACTTTTTTGTGCATGACATGCTCGATAAAATAACCAAACAAGTTAAAACTCGAAAGGATTTTCTTTAAACATATGCTTGAAAACTTCATATTATATTTTTTTATATCTAGTTTATTGTGGCATATGCTAGCTACTGTCAACCCACCATTTATGCACTTTGGGTGGAAGAGAACCTTAGACGATATGTTGTGTTTTAATGGTTGAGCATCTTCTTGTTGAGCTTTAGTGACAAGAGACCTGAGTTGTGTGATTCACATCCAAGTTAGGGAGGTTTGGAATGATTCCAATAAATGGTGAAGAGGACCTTAATTAGGAAAAAAAATAAAGTTTCTTGTGAACAAAAAACTGTCCAACTCTGCAATCAGTTTTAACCGGTTTTACATCATTTACCATTAACATTAATGTCATTAGTTTTTTGGATTCTTTTGAAATTTGTTTTGTGTTTACTTAAAACTTCTTCTATTCATTCACCATAAATACTTTTTAGCAGTCAATTCAGAGAGGTGGTTTTACGCCTTTCGGAAGATTTGAAGTCAGGCCTGTAGTGCCACCTACCAGAGGCTTTACCAGCTAAGATATTGGACATCTTTGGGCCAGCATATCAGACAGGTTTTGGTGGGATGTGGCTTTCTTATGTTTATAGATATCTGAAATCTGTTTTCTATGCTTCTACAAATTCCCAAGTTTCATTCCAAGTCTTTTTCTGACCATCCAAGATTCCTTGGCCAGTGGCTTATTTTACTTTGGGCACATGTACTTGGGCGTGCCATGCTAGGAAAATTTTTGAGTCAAGGACACATTCATAGTGTTTCTTGTTATGCCCTTCACTTCACTCCTAATAAATACCATGATACTTCTTTATTTGATAACTTTTTTTAAGCTGTCCCATTGTTTTAACACTTTTGATCTGCTTCTTAGGTTGCTTGTTTTGTTCCATTCCAAGCCCCATGGACCATGAGTTTTCTGAAGAGCAACAGGTGCCATCTGGTCATATCACCGCCATAAGATTTAGTTTTTCAACTCAGACGGATACAGTAAGTTCTTTTCCATGATTAATTCAATATTTTGGTGGTGTGTGAAGATGAAAAAGAGAGAGCAAATATAGGAGAACAACACTATATTAGGCAGTGTCTAGTGCTTGTCTGTTTTTCATTTGATTTATGTCCTTAATTTCAAATTATAACTACCCGTATGGGTTGGCTCAAGTGGTATTGGCCTTGGTCTTGAAGGTATGCTCCCTCCAAGTCTAAAGTTCGAATCCCACTAGGTGCAAACAATCTCTAGGAGCCATCGGATTGGGGGATTTCTCCCCTGAATTACCCGAGGTGCACTTGCTGGAAACTTATTACCAAGGGCTTGTGCACCCCTAGGATCAATCGGGACGCTAGTCCTAGACACCTGGTGCCAATAAAAAAATAATTCAAATTGTAACACTTGGAGGTCTTCTGGTATCGCATAATTTTATTTTGAAGAAATTGATCAATTATAAATAGCTGTTCATTCTTGTAGTCTGCGGATTGGGTGCATTCTTGTAAATTGAATGCCTTTGGAACCAGTAGCTGCCAATGCTAATAAATTGGAAATGGTAAAATATCTTGACTTAGAGATGGCAGTAGGGTTGGTTAATTAATGTACGCATGCAGGCCACATTTCTTTAAAGAAAATATGGGCTTAAGCTAGTCTTGGGACGAGGTTGAACTTCAGGAATCAAATATGATTCAGGTTCAGGTTTCGGAGAATTTTATTAGCTCAATGTCACTTTATACAAACTTGATATAGACAAAAACAAAATTTCTGTTTTGGTGCATTTGGTTGTAATGGAAAAAGAAAAAGAAATGGACTTTTAAGGGTGAGAAATATAGCTTACTAGAGATTAAGCGCATGTTATTATTTTTGTCTTTCATAAGTAAAACGAAAAACACTTTATTCTGTTTCTTAAATGTGCGTGGTATAGAAAAGTTACTCACCCTTTGGAGGAGCTTTGTCTCTTTTATTTTGCTCATTCCTTGACATGGCTGCATTGTCTTATATGCTACAACAATGAAGTTCATTTGTTTCTCTTGGTGTCCCCACTAACTTTCTAACATTTTTTTTGTTTTAATTTTCACTTGATGTGTGTGTGGGATTATATATTGATGCTGAAATTTACCTATAAAAAAATATATTGGTGCTGAAATTTGTTTGTCCCTTGGAATACTTAATGACTTTATTTATGTCTCATCGACTTCTGTCTGTCGGTCCTCCTCCATTTAATGTAGTTTTAGGCTTTCCAAAAGAAATCATTGAAACACTTTTACCAGGGGAGGTGCTCTATATAATGCTCTCTGTCTCTCTCTCTCTACTGTATCTGTGGACGTTTCTGCATGCATGTTGGACGCTACTTCTTAAAATAAAAAATTTAAAGAAATAGGAGAAAACCAATTGTACATTAAGTTGGCATCCATGATTGTCACGATGTCATTATTGTTAATATATCCTTTTTCTTTGTCATTGTTCTACCTATAGATGCTAATTCTCAGGTTCTGTAAAAATTATATTCTTTTGCAGCCTTGTCTATTGTCAGTTTATTTTATTCGTCCCTCTAAAGTTACCCTGTAGTCTCCAACCCCTTTTCACTTTTATATCATAGTTTGAAGTTTCATTCGTCTATTCCTCCTTTGACTGTTTTTCATTATGCGTGTTTCTTAATTTAAAAATGATGCTTTTAAGAGAGTATGTCACTCCTTTTAGAACCTAGAATAAAAATAACTGTTTGGTCAAGCGGATTATCTCTCAGGCATAAATTAGTTTGATGGTTGCAAAGAACTGAGATATCTTTTTCTTGATCAAAGGGCCTTTAAAGCATTGTCATATTGTAACAGGAGAAGGTGTCTGTTATATCAGTTGACGCAGTTAGTGAGGTCACTGATCCTAAGTTGGGACTTCCAAATCCATCTTCTCAATGCTCCACATGTGGTGCCAGAGATTTAAAATACTGTGAAGGTATAATATACATTTGATGGTAACTTATGTGACAATGAGTCCCTCTTCTATGCTAAATTGTACTGAATTATTACTATAATTGTTTTGTTAAGGTCATTTTGGGGTTATCAAGTTTCCTTTCACCATACTCCATCCTTATTTTTTATCGGAAGTTGCAAAGATTTTGAACAAAATTTGCCCGGGATGTAAATCTGTACGGCAAGAACTAAAGGTCAAGGTCAGGTACTTCACGCCTTATGCTTAAAAGTAGCATTGTTATATTGTTGTCCCATTCAAAGTTTTTTACTGTATTCCTGAAACTGCTAGAAGTATTTATGTCATTCACTTATAAAAAAAAAGTATTTATGTCATAGGGCATTTAATGGATTATGTTTGCATTTTTTTTTTTATCAGTGTGGATGATCCATTAATCATTTGTAATTGATGCTTTCTGATTGATTTCTTATGTATCTGAAATCATTTCTTAGACTTCCTAGGTGTTTTTGGTTGGGTAATAGTAGCTGTTCCACTGTTGATGTCAACATGAGAGCTTCTTTTACAGAAGACTTGTGTTCAATATAGTTTTGACCTTTTGTGCAAACTGCATCTCCATTTGTATTTTGATAAAGAAATTTTTTTAAAAAGAGGCCTTTTTTTCCCCAAATACGATGTTGCTATAAAAAAAGCGTTTGCCATGCAAGTACATAAAAAATATTCAAAAGGTCCCTTGGCAACATACAATCTAAACTGAATAGGTTACAAGAATCTGATGGAGAGAAAATACATAACACCTTGCATCCATGGGAGGGTATATGAGACCCCAAATTGCCTGAGTGGGAGAAGTTTATACCCTTGAATCCTTGATAATGACCCCAAGGAGCTCTACTAGTGTATTTGGAGTATAAACCTATATGTGACTTGAAATTTTCTTGGGTCATTTTAAATGGCACTAGAGCTAATCTCAACTAGAAGTGTGGGATTTGAGTTTTGCAACGTCTTGAGCCACACCACAGAGAAATTGTCTAAAGTGGAGAGATTTTGACACCCCACATCTATTAGATGTGGTGGATGAGATCTTACATTGTCTGGTAGAGAGAATTTCTTGGTGTTCATATTGATTTGAAGGGGCTCAAATTGTAATCTTGACTTGTCCATTTGGAGTATGAGCCCAGATCTGCTCCCTAGGGTCATTACAAAGTGTTTGAACCTCCATGTATTTCATCCGCTCACCATTCAGGAATGTGCTTTAACTTGTTTTGGGTGAGCTCATTAAAGGTTCTAATCTAATGTATGATCTTCACCGTCTAAAATTGCTCTATTCTTTGTAGATCTGTTTTGTACGATAATTCTTAGTATCCAGTTATCAATTACATTATACTTTTCCTGGTGGATAGTAATTTCGGCTACTTTAATTTTATGCTAAATACATGTTTCTTAGTTGTCTGCTTGTTGTTAATGGTGTTTTATGTCTCCTCTTGATGTATGTGGCAGGATGGGGATTCAGTTCGTAGCCATCGTCAGTCTAAGAGTTGCAAATATTGTGCTGTGAGTTTCAAGTTTACCATGTTTTTATTGGACAAGCTTGGGGAGTGAGATGAGATGAGAATTTTGTGAATAGTAGTAAGGTAGTTTGAGTTAGGGCTGGTTTGGTTACACAAAACCAAACTATCTCATCTCATTTCATATAATCATCACAACTTTTCCAAACTCCCACACAAAATATAAGAAACAATTCAATTTTTTCAAATCTCGAAATCAAAATAATATTAAAAAAGAATTTTATAATAATATTTTATTTAACTTTCTATAAAACATCTCATCTCATCTCATTTGAACTGCGTAACCAAACGAGGCCTTAATGTTTTATGGGGTTTTGTGAAAGGAGAGAAAAAATTAAATAAAAAATATTATAAAGTTAAAATATTGTTAAAATATAGTTTTTTAATATTATTTTTGTTTGGAGATTTGAAAAAATTGAATTATTTTTTATTTTTTGTTTGAAATTATTTGTGTTTGAGTAATGTTTGGGAAGGAGAGGAGATGAGAATTTTGGGATGGAAACTTTTTCCAAACAAACCCTTAGTCTTCTTCTTTTTTGGGCCTTTCTGGTTTTGAAATCATGCTTCTATAATAAACAGGGAAATTCAGTAGAGTGGTATCCAACAGTAAAATTTAAGGTTTCCTCTACTGAAGTGTTCAGAAATTGTGCGATTATAGTAGAGATAAATGAAAAGTTGAAAAAGACGGTTCAGAAGAAAAGTTTCAGGGGTTTGTCTTCTGACTTTTGGGATTTTATTCCAAAAGATGAACAGCAAGAAGAAAATAGTTTGAAACCAAACAGAAGGGTTCTATCACATGCACAGGTAACATGGCTTTCCCACATGGATTTTTCAATTGCTCAACCGTCTTTGGTCATTTGAATATATGCGTAGTGCATGATAAATAGAATTTCCTGGATAGTTATATATGGAAAACATAGTCATTTCTTGATCATTGATCAAACTATGACACCCTATCATGCACACAAAGACACAGAGGCATCTTCTCTAATATTAAGTTATTCTTCTTCTTAATAGTATCTTATTCTAGAGGTAGAATCTACCTAATAATTTGATATCTTTATTTATCTGCCTATTGCTCACCTCTTAAGTACTTGCAAGGGTTTTGGTAGAATAATAAGTAATTAATGTCCATTCTAGCAGCTTTTGCAATGATCGCACAAGGATTAGGAAAACTAGTACTAGAGGTAAGTAACTAGGCCTATAAGTATGCTAGTAGCATCACACCATATTTGCTTCAATCAGGCAAATTTTGTTTTCAGTGATTTTATATTCAGAACTGTTTATTTTTTTTCCTTTGGTTGTCACAACTAGGCATACTCTCTTATTCTTATGCTGATCTGATTGGTCTATGATGTCCCCCTCTCTTATGATGCCTTATTTTTGGTTTTCAGGTCCGTTATTTATTGAATGATGTTGATCCCAAGCTCATAAAAAAGTTTGTTTTGAGGACAGAATCTCTTTTTCTCAACTGCTTTCCTGTGACGCCAAACTGTCATCGTGTTACTGAAGTTACACATGCATTTTCTAATGGACAGCGACTGGTCTTTGTAAGAATTCTCTCATTCACTGCTCTCCTTGTCTTAATGCGGGTTACAAATTGCACATAATCTTGTACAATTTCTGGTTTTCATCTCATGTGCTGATTCTACTAATTAAGCATTGTAGGATGACCGAACCAGGGCCTACAAGAAACTGGTTGACTTTAGAGGGATTGCTAATGAGTTGGGTTCTCGTGTTCTGGACTGCCTAAAAATTTCAAAGGCAAGCTGCCCTGCTTTGATTTCTTGTAGTGTTTTAATCAGACGTTTGTGAACCTCTTGATTGTCTTTCTTGTTTTAATTTCTGTACTTTTAACATGCAGTTAAGCTCGGAGAAGTTACCAGATAAATTTTTGGTTTCTGTCCAGCAAAAAAAAGGTGCAGATCCTTCCGTCTCCTCTGGGTTGAGATGGATAAAAGATGTTGTTCTTGGGAAGCGAAATGATCACTGTTTCCGAATGGTGGTGGTTGGTGATCCACACATTAAGCTCAGTGAAATTGGTATACCCTGTCATATTGCTGAGAGATTGCAAATTTCTGAGAGTTTGAACAGGTGGAACTTTGATAAGTTGAGTGATTGCTGTAGACTGTGTTTCTTTGAAAAGGGAGAGGTTTATGTGCGTAGAAAAGGTAGTCTGGTTCGTGTGCGTCGCATTGCCGAACTTCAAATTGGGGACACTATATACAGGCCTCTTAATGATGGGGATATTTTGTTAATAAACAGGCCTCCATCGATACATCAACACTCCCTTATTGCTTTATCTGTTAAAATCCTACCTGTAGCTTCAGTGCTCTCAATCAACCCACTTTGCTGTTCTCCTTTTCGTGGGGATTTTGATGGTGATTGCCTTCATGGCTATATTCCTCAATCTATTGATGCCAGGGTTGAACTTAGTGAGCTTGTTGCATTAGATAGGCAATTAATTAATGCGCAGAATGGTAGGAACCTTCTTTCGCTTAGTCAAGATAGTTTAACTGCTGCCCATTTGGTCATGGAGGATGGGATCCTCTTGAACCTCTTCCAAATGCAGCAGCTGCAAATGTTCTGTCCGCATCAACTTCCACCACCAGCTATTGTCAAAGCTCCCTCACTAAGTAGTTTTATTTGGACTGGCAAGCAATTATTCAGCATGCTACTGCCTCCAGGTTTTGAATATGATTTTCCTTCAAATGGTGTTTATGTTAGTAATGGAGAGCTTTTATCTTCTGAAGGATCTTTTTGGCTGCGTGACAACAATAGCAACCTTTTTCAAAGTCTTATCAAACATTGTCAGGGTAAGGTACTTGACTTCTTGTATGCTGCTCAGGAAGTTCTTTGTGAGTGGTTATCAATGCGTGGTTTGAGTATTTCACTTTCAGACTTATACCTCTCCTCTAACTCATCCTCCCGGAAAAACATGATGGATGAAATCTTTTGTGGTTTACAAGAAGCAGAGCAGACATGTAATTACAAACAGTTGATGGTGGATTCTTGTCGGTATTTTCTTGTCGAAGGTGGTGAAGAGAATGCTATGGTTCTTGACGTGGAACGTTTGTGTCATGAGAAGCAAAAATCTTCTGCACTCAGTCAAGCTTCTGTTGATGCTTTCAAGCAAGTCTTTCGGGATATACAAAACTTAGTCTACAAATATGCAAGTAAGGACAACTCATTTATGTCTATGTTTAAGGCTGGAAGCAAGGGTAATTTGCTGAAATTGGTTCAGCATAGCATGTGTCTTGGCTTGCAACATTCTCTGGTTCCTCTATCATTTAGAATCCCCCACCAGCTCTCATGTGCTGCTTGGAATAACCAAAAAGTATATGGTTCAGTCCAGAAAGCTGATGATAGTCCTGAACATGCTCGGACTTACATCCCGTATGCTGTAGTTGAAAATTCCTTTCTAATGGGCTTGAATCCTTTAGAATGTTTTGTTCATTCAGTCACTAGTCGAGATAGTTCTTTCAGTGACAATGCAGACCTCCCTGGGACTTTGAACCGTAGGCTTATGTTCTTAATGCGTGATGTGTACACAGCATACGATGGAACGGTGCGAAATGCATATGGGAATCAGCTAATTCAGTTCTGTTATAATCATAATAAGGATGCATCTACTCCAACTAGCAGCATCGATGACTCATTTGGTGAGAGTGTTGATGCTCAGTATGGGATAGGTGGTCAGCCTGTCGGTTCATTGTCTGCTTCTGCCATTTCAGAAGCTGCATACAGTGCTTTGGACCAACCGATTAGTGTACTTGAAACTTCTCCATTGCTGAATCTGAAGGTTCTCTCTCTCTCTCTCTCCTCCCCCCCCTCCCCCTTGTGCAACAGTTCAAGTATGGTTTCTGTCATATTGTTCTATGAAAGTATTTTAGGGAAGCTGCAATAGCATTGTCCAAATATGTCAGTCAATTGTTGAAGTTGAATATGGGCAGCATCGCGTTAAATAAGTACTGTGAAATTATACTTCAATTAGCATGCAGTTCACTGCATCTACTTGCACTCAATGATTCCTGTGGTTAGACCACCCTGCAAGGTGTTCCACATTACCTATATACTCAATTGAAAATGAGCTACAAGTTCTTTGGAAGTCCCTTGGCCTATTGCTCTGTAAGTAGAAATTTAAAACAATTTAGTAACAGGAATTCATCTACGGATGCCCAGATGGAACCCAATTGTAGCCTTCTCTTCTAAGCAAGGTTTTCAAGCAGAGTCTCTAGCAACCCATTGTCCATATTGATAAATTCATGGGTAAGGGCTAGATAGCCAGGTGTTTGTGTCCAGTGTTGAAAATGTAAAATTCTGGGGCTCAGAAAAAGGGTCTTATTCTAATATAATTGAGTGGTCCATGGTCCAAGATGATTTTTCTGCTGGGAAAACTCACTTAATGGAAGATTCCATCAAATTTCAAAAGGTTAATGAAAATAAAATGGAGACCACTGCCTACAGAAAAAAGGAACTCCACGACTTTATACCATTTCATGGATAACCCAAGTCTGTTAATGTAATTAAGTAATTCCATTGATTTGAAGCAACTATTTATAATCCTTTTCAAAAGTACTTACAAAAATCCTGTAAAAAATAGGTAAAACAAATCCTACATAACTTAGTCACTGGTCTCTGTAGTTTGTGGTCTTGTGGATTGTTTTTTACTTATTTTGTGTTGAAGTAGGGCGTTACGTATCCATGAACATCCATTACATTGGTTCCGTGGTAACCCATATGGGGTGATTGAATCCTCAAAGAATACCTAGCGATGTTTTAGTTGTTTAAATTCAATTAATGTTGTCTCATTCTGAGAATTCTTGACAAAACCATTGTATTCTGGTTTAATTATGCAGAAAGTACTGGAGTCTGGGACCAGAAAACGTAGTACTAACAAAACTATGTCAATATATTTGTCTGAGAAACTTGGGAGACAGCGGCATGGTTTTGAGTATGGAGCCTTAGAAATCAAGAATCATTTGGAGAGATTAATATTTTCAGAAATTGTATCTACTGTCATGATAATGTTAGTTTCCATTTCTCTCTTTTTAGCTTTAACTCCTGTTTCCTGTTTTATTTTAACAATAACTTCATTTTTTAAATTTGATATAAATTGATGTATTCTGTGGATATNGTATGGGATAGGTGGTCAGCCTGTCGGTTCATTGTCTGCTTCTGCCATTTCAGAAGCTGCATACAGTGCTTTGGACCAACCGATTAGTGTACTTGAAACTTCTCCATTGCTGAATCTGAAGGTTCTCTCTCTCTCTCTCTCCTCCCCCCCCTCCCCCTTGTGCAACAGTTCAAGTATGGTTTCTGTCATATTGTTCTATGAAAGTATTTTAGGGAAGCTGCAATAGCATTGTCCAAATATGTCAGTCAATTGTTGAAGTTGAATATGGGCAGAATCGCGTTAAATAAGTACTGTGAAATTATACTTCAATTAGCATGCAGTTCACTGCATCTACTTGCACTCAATGATTCCTGTGGTTAGACCACCCTGCAAGGTGTTCCACATTACCTATATACTCAATTGAAAATGAGCTACAAGTTCTTTGGAAGTCCCTTGGCCTATTGCTCTGTAAGTAGAAATTTAAAACAATTTAGTAACAGGAATTCATCTACGGATGTCCAGATGGAACCCAATTGTAGCCTTCTCTTCTAAGCAAGGTTTTCAAGCAGAGTCTCTAGCAACCCATTGTCCATATTGATAAATTCATGGGTAAGGGCTAGATAGCCAGGTGTTTGTGTCCAGTGTTGAAAATGTAAAATTCTGGGGCTCAGAAAAAGGGTCTTATTCTAATCTAATTGAGTGGTCCATGGTCCAAGATGATTTTTCTGCTGGGAAAACTCACTTAATGGAAGATTCCATCAAATTTCAAAAGGTTATTGAAAATAAAATGGAGACCACTGCCTACAGAAAAAAGGAACTCCACGACTTTATACCATTTCATGGATAACCCAAGTCTGTTAATGTAATTAAGTAATTCCATTG